>APFE031167635.1:0-41798 GCA_000404065.3 Pinus taeda | reverse complement strand
CATATCATCCACATACAAGACCAGATAAATAACATGGTCACCAATTAATTTAAAATACACACAGTGATCTGCTTTGCTTCTAGTGAAGCCAAGTCCTCGTATAAATGTATCAAATTTCTAATACCACATCCTTGCTGACTGTTTTAACTCATACAAAGACTTCTTTAACTTGCATACCAGTTATTTCTTACCCTTCACCGCAAAGCCTTCAGGTTGTTTCATGTAGATCTCCTCTTCCAGATCCTTGTGAAGAAATGTTGTC
The DNA here is from genome assembly GCA_000404065.3 of Pinus taeda. Lineage (NCBI taxonomy): Eukaryota > Viridiplantae > Streptophyta > Pinopsida > Pinales > Pinaceae > Pinus > Pinus taeda. The sequence continues at coordinate 41,536 of APFE031167635.1, read as the reverse complement.
TTCACATCCAACTGTTCTACCTCAAAATCAAAAGCAGCAACAACAGATAAAAGTAATCTAATAGAAGTTACCTCGGCAACAGGAGAAAAAATATCACCAAAATCAATTCCCTACAACTGGGAATAATATTTTGCTACGAACTGAGCTTTGTATTTCTCCAATTTTCCTTCTGCATTTGTCTTCTTTTTGAACACCCATTTGCTGCCAATGGGTTTCCTTCCAGCCGGCAACTCCACCAGATCCGAAGCCTCATTTTTTGCAAAGATGCCATTTCATCAACCATGACCTCTTTCCATAGTTTTCCATCCTCTGAATCTACTGCTTCCTTCACAGTTCTGGGATCATCATCAGTAAATAAAAATTTGAATAGAAAGTAGATGGACTATACCTTTCAAGCTACCTTCTTTCTCGAACTAATCTTCTCACAGCAGGAGTTTGTGGCTCTTCATATTCTGATTCCTCCTCTGCTGTAGAGTCTGATTCTTCCTCCTTTAGCTCAAACTCTATCTTCTCAGGTTCCTTTGGTTGGACTTCATGTTTAATATCATATTTCACCTCTTTGAACACCACATCTCGGCTGTACACAACCTTCCTTGTTACTAGGTTCCAAAGTTTATAGCCCTTAAAACCATCCTATACCCAATAAAGATGCACTTTTCAGATTTACTATCCAACTTGGTTCGTTTCTCCTTTGGAACATGTACATATGCATCACATCCAAATACCCTCAGATGTGAAAGAGAGAGTTTCTTACTAGTCCATACTTCTTGTGGAGTCTTATCCTCCAACGCTGATGAAGGTGATCTATTGACTAGGTAACATGCTGTCTCCACCGCCTCTGCCCAGAATTCCTATCCTAACCTGGCACCAGTGAGCATGCTTCTTGCCCTTTCCATCAACGTCTTGTTCATTCTTTCTGCAACGCCATTTTGCTGAGGTGTATATGGAGTAGTCTTCTATCGTGCTATACCACACTTCTTACAGAATTCTTCAAATTCCTTACTGCAAAACTCTCCACCATTATCTGTCCTAGGAACCTTTATCTTCTTCTCTGTCTGGTTTTCCACCATAGCCTTAAATTCTTTAAACCTGTCAAAGACTTCAGATTTCTTCTTAAGGAAATATATCCATGTATTCCTCGAGAAGTCATCTATAAATGATACATAGTACACAAAATTACCCAATGATGGAATCTTCATAGGTCCAAACACATCACTGTGCACAAGCTCTAATATTTGTTTCGCCCTCTTACCAGCAAAGGGAAAACTCACCTGATTCTGCTTCCCATATACACAGTTTTCACAGAAATCAAAATCCAGATGGCTATTACTCATACCTTTACCATGAAGTATTCGAAGTCCCTTCTCTCCAATGTCCAAGCCTTTGATGCCATAGCATGGTCTTCTCTCCAGAGACCACTAGATTTTCTTCTCCACTTTCAGGAACCACAGAACTGTTGCACCCATCAACAACAGTGCTACCTTGCAGCTTTTACATAGTTCCAATCCGAACTCCCCACATCAATACCAATGCCCCCCAAACCATCTTGCAGGTTTCCTTCTCGAACACTGTTTTTACACCTGCATCATTCAACTTGCTTACAAAAATTAGATTTCTACCCAATGCGGGAATATGTAGAACACCTGGAAGTGTTCTAACACTTCCACCTTGCAACTTCAACTTTACTTTTCCACGACCAACGATTCTAGCCTTCCTATCATCCCCTAAGAAGACATCACCACCATCGTATTTCTCGTACTTGCAGAACCACTCTCTATGGGGAGTGAAGTGAAAGGATGCACCTAAGTCAATCAACCATGCCTCATGATCTACGTGTGTACTTGAAGAAGCCAAGTACACATCCCCACCTTCATCTGAGGTGGTTTTTGCCTCTGCAGAAGGAGCATCATCAGATCCCTTTCCTTTTTCATGATCTTTAGATTACAGTCCCTTTTGGAGAGCCCTTCCTTTTTGCATTTCCTGCACAACACTTTTACAAGTTTTCCTGGAGATTTAGATCTCCCACTAGATTTAGATCTCTCACTTGATGACTTATTTTTGTTTTTGTTCTGGGACTATCCTTGTATAGACAAGACATCACCATTTTGGCTCTCCATATTTTTCTGTCTCATCTCCTCCGTCAACAAGGATGAGACTATTTCATCAAATTGCAACGCAGTTGTATTGCTACTTATTGCAATAACCAGACTATCCCACGAATCTAGTAGAGAACACAACAAACTAATGCACTTATCTTCCTCTGAAATTTTAATATCAACATACGATAATTGACTTACCATAGTATTAAACACATTCAGATGCTCTGTCACCAAGTCTCAATATTTCATCCTTAGGTTATATAGCTTTTTCCATAGGAATAGTTTATTCACCAGAGACATAGATTGGTACAAAGTCCCTAACTTGTCCCACAAAGCCTTCATTGTAACTTCCCCTGATACATTCAGCAAAACTAAATCTGAGACATACAATCATATTGTGCTCTTTGCCTTCCGATCCAACTTCTTCCATCTTCATAGGGCACTCCCATTTGTTTAGTACCCAGATCTACCGTGATCCACTAATATTTATCCACCAACAGATCCTCCATCTTGAGTTCCCACAACTCTAAACTCTAACCATTAAATTTCTTGATCTCTATCTTTCCACTGCTCGCCATCTTCTTTCACCACCAGAATCGATCTCGCAGATCTCCCACTGAATAGGGTCTACCACAGGCCTGAGCGAAACCCCTCAGCAACAAAGGTGTCCCCTTTAAGCCAAAACAACTCTGATACCAAATGTTGGTTTTAACCCCGTATTGAAATTACCTGCATACGATTCTAGAACACATAAAATAAACAATGTGATATCATAACACATAAAACACATATACACAAATATTTTCCCCTGGATCCCAAAACCGGGACTACCAGCTTGGTTTTTTCATTATATTCCTTTCAATGTTACGATACATATTTATACATGTCGAAGCATGCAATACCATGGACCGAAAACCATTGCGTCCAAAACCATGTGCGAAAAATCATGCACAAAACCATAGGTAGGTCTTCCCAACCTAACATAGGGTCCAAAACCAAAATTTTCCGGGGCGCTGCCCCGAATCCCATAGAGTGGGGTTACCTGCACCCCTCAAACCCCCTGTGACTCCCCCCACTACATAATCGATGCAACAAAGGGGGGCGGAGGCTCCGCCCCCCTTCTAACCCCCCAGTTAACTAAGTGGGCTAGTCGTGGAAAGAATATAACACAAGACAACAATGTTTACATCATCTTTTACACACTCTGACATAATTACATTCAATAATGAAATTTTTATCCTATGCTAAGACCAATAGCTTGATATATATATGATCATAGAAAAACCTTTATACATTTTCAAAATATTTTGAAAAGACAAAGCTTGTTTTTTTTTACTACTATAACATAGGATACTAACATTGGCTCCAATGGGGATGGAATCCTCACTATGAGGCACCAAGAACATCATAGAACATGTGCATAACCATCATCATTCCTACAACATGTTTCTGCTCTAAAACCACTACAACAGAAACCAAATCGGCAACCTGTTCCAATCCTCAAATTGAACCAAATCCATTCTTCAAACTAAAACCTAAATTGTATACTGGAAATTGAAAACTTTGCTGCAAACTGAAACTAAAAACAATGCTCAAGGCACTGATATTATTCATCACACCTACCTACTCAAAATTACTGGAAACATCTACTATATCAGGTAATAGGAAAATTCCAGTGTAACCATAAAAGAAAATGGTTATTTGATCACTTTTTGATCATATTTTCCTCAAGCAAAAAGAAAATTTTGGAGAATGGCAACTCAAACTCCATCCTGAATCTAATTCTTGTACTGGTGAGCAACATAAACTCCCTTTATAATTTAAATAAGTAGGCAAAAGAATATTTAAGAATAGGAATGTTCATTATGTTCATTTCTTGTTGATGGACAAAAGGAAGAAGACAGGATTCATTCTCTCATTTCATATCTTCAATTTCACTTCAATCCTCAAGATCATTTTCAAATGAAAAAATATAAGTCTTCTTAGCATATTTTTCATCTACAAGAAAAAACTTTGAATTTTTTTGAAAGGCTTCAAATGGAACAGTCGCATCATGGACAACAAGAATATCAAAAATTAACCCTTCACATGTTTCAAGAGCCATAAAGTCTTGAATTGTTTCTTTATTTTCCAAAGGGTATAAAACAACTTGATCTTCATTATCCTCTTGTAACTGTGAAGTATAGTTGTCATTATTTAGCTCACTTCCTTCATGAATAACACCTTCATATTAATTTAAAGTGAGCTCATTGTTTTGAGTTTCTATACATGGAATTTAAGATTGTTCTTGGAATAAAGACCCAGGAAATAAAAGGGTCGATGAAAATCTTGATTGTCTATCCTGTTCTTTCTCTCTGTGACTTAACATCTGACAAGACTGCTGCAAATTTTCTTCAAACTTAGAAGATCAATCATAATTGTCAGAATCATGACGTTGATCTACTTCATTTTCATGCAAGAGAGAGGCTACCATTTATTCTTGGTGATTAAAAGGGTTCTCGTACAAAGCTTCCAGGCTTTCTTCATCCATGAACTCTTCATCACTATAAGAATTTTCCATATTTTGAATGAAATCCTCAAAATGGTCACAACAATTCTCAACCAATGACAAAGAAGGATGCGATTCTTTGTATTTCTCAAAAAAATGAAAATATTTAAGAGAATATAGGCTACCATGTGGCAAACCTTCGTACCAAGATCTTGTTTTTTTCCTCCAAAGTAACCATAAACATCTTCATCAGGCAGTCTTCATGAAAATGAAGCTTAATTCTACGCACATGCATGTGAAATTTTACCAAATGAAGAGGAGCATCGTCTTCTTTTCCATCTTTGAATCTAGGCAGATAATTTTTCTAATCTACATGAGGCATGCAATTTGGAAAACCTGGAATGTGATCTCGGTTCATGGGAGCATACTTTCTATATTGTGAATTCATATTTGACCAGTGGAGTTGATAGTAAAACCCTGATTTTTGGATCCTGTTGTCAGTGGAGTCTTTGGATCAGGTTGAAACTTGATTGGAGCTTCCAGGTGAATGGTACATCCTTCATTTGTTTGGCTTATGTTCACCATCAAAAATCAAATACGATATTTAGGATTATTTCCTGGGAAAGATGGAACCTTTTGCTCCCTCGCAACGGTGCCATTATGTTAGCACTTTGTAATTCCTCCAAGATGAGGAGAGGAACCCAAAGGTAACCACAAACCACTTGGAAGATAGAATCTATGGGCATTCCAACTTCAGAGAGGGCTCTCTTTATCCAAATTTTCAATCACTTATATCTTAAGTTAAGTATGGTGCTTAGAGGGATATAGATTTTAAAGGTTTATTGGCAAGTGTGGTGAAGTAAAATTATAAGTGCGGACACGAACGAATTCCTCTAGCCCGATAATGGGTCTAGCCACAATAGTTACATTCTATGGAAGATTTCCTTAGATTAGAATAAATCAAGAGGGCTTACCTCTTGGTCCCTTATCCTACTCGATGATGTCCTCGCTTGCTCGCTCGAGTAATATCTCGCTTCCTTCTTCAAGCTCCTGAAACAAGTAAACAACAATAGCACACAAACATAATAATAGACAAATTGCAATTCAACCTGCTTAATGAGTCAAGAAGCGTCAAGACATGAATATGTAATATTACAAAACATGTAGGAAATCAATTGATAGTTGCATATATTAATATCAAAGAGAGATTACAACCATTCGTCTTGACTTCGCAGTCTTCCTCTGACAAGACCAGGTTCCCACACACTTTTGCTAGCACTTCATGATGGCTTCAAACAATAATAGTTTAAAGACTCTTCCCTTTAGGCTTCACTCCAAACCAAACACACTTCTCCCTCACACAAATATATGGCTACAACTAGTAATAGCTTGCTTGTCTAATTCTGATTTTCACACTTAATCACTAGTTTGTGCTTGGGAAAAGGGGAGGTTTATATAGGAAAGATGGATGGGAGATGGATCCTCTTCTCATGGGAGAAGGACTTATCCCTTGAGGTAGTTCCATTATTATAGGGGAAAGGAGCCCAAACTATCATCCTCGACCCCATCCGGCCAAACCACTTACCAAACTTCCTTTACAGAGATTCTAGAGATGGAAGTTTCAGCTCTAATTTAAAAAACTTTCCATAACAGAACCGGCATGACTGGAACATAGCTTAGTCGCACCGATCGACACGAGGAATAGTGATGATATCTACACATCGGCGTGGGGGAGACAAAGGCCATTAACGCCGGTCTTGTAAATTGGGAAAAACAGAAGTTTTAGGGGAAATGGTGCAAAAGGGAAATGATCTGCTCATGAAGAGGGACATAATGGGAGTTTCTTCATGGGGGAAAAGCATGTGGGGTTCACTGTAGAGGTCCTCCAGGATCAAGGAACGAGACAAAATGTTTTGTAACAGATGCCCCCTAAAGTGTGAAGGTCGAATCAGAGTGAGGGATGAAATGCTTTATAAATAAGTTCCGGGAACCGGTTTGCCGTCGGAAAATGTGCAATAAAGTACAGATACAGATACATATACATAAACTAAGACCTCTGTCAAATGACACATGAACCGTGGCATGGATGCAACCATCCAGAGAATGATCATTTAAACAGATCTAGGTATGGGCACAGCCGTCCGCCAAAGAGGATCATAATGAAACCAAGGTATGGTCGCAGCCATGCAATAATGAGAAGGATCACAAATGATAACTCATGGTCTGGTCGCAGCCAACCATCTAATAGAGACATGCATATCATCATAACCATGTCACACCACTTCACAACCTGGACTTTTGTGAGCTGAGTCCAAGGTCTTGCACTCCAACACGACCCGAGCAAAGTACAGATCTTAGCACACGAATAGATGTGTTGACGTCGAACATGCTAGAAAGTCACTTGATTACCAGTCAATGATGTAAACTGTTAATAAGCACGAGAGAAATAACTAATAATGACAATGGCCCTCAAGGTACTATCAGCACAATTCCCGAAATGTGAATACAGGAACTGAAGTCGAACACACGTGAAATCACTGGATCGAAATCCAATGATGTGAACTTGTCGTCGAGTGCGAAGAACTTGCCATTAAGGCATGCAAGCTCTAAGGTACTCGAAGGGAGTCTCTCGATCAACTTCCTGGATAATGAGTTGAAGTTGACGGAAAAGGACTGTGTCAAAGAAGGGCCATAATGATTCCCACAACATCGATGCGAGATGAGAGGATGCAAAATGATTTTGGATGATACAGAGAAACAGAGGTAAGTGTAACTGCAAAAGGATGACTCTTGAACATAGCGGCGACACAATTGGAAGTTTGGTAGCTTTTGGATCCATAGGATCAGTGGTCATGGTGACATAACATAGATCAGATGGAAGGCAAACAATGAATGGCCCAAACCCAGGAAGGTCAACGATGTGAAGGAGGATGTACCAACCCAACACGAAGCAAAGAGTTTCATGTTCAAGAGTGAGTTGCCAACACGACTCGATAGATTTGGAAATTTTTCCCCCACCATTTTTGGTGAGCACCCCAATTATTTTTTATCCCAAGCTTCAAGGGGATAGCATGTGCTTGCACTGTAAGTTCATCCTTCGGACGAATCCGGCCTCGTAAGTTTAACGAGCCCTAGGAAGGAGAAGCTCGTGTTCGTCATGGTGATGAATCTGATGTCGTTTAATAGTTTAACGAGTCCGACAAAGGTGTAAATAGGTATATTTTTCATGTTTAGAGGGTTTGAAAAAGACACATAAAAGAAAACTCCACATGGTCCCTTTTCATACATTTGTGTCTCTCAAGCCCGAAAAGGTAGAAAAAAAAACTTGAGAGAACCGCTTGACCATTTCAGTCAAGGAGTACCTTTTTCGTAAATAATTCCTCCTAGCCCAAAAAAGGGGTAAACTTATACTGGGCGCATGATGTTTCGCATCCATTAACGAGGTCAAAACAAAAAGGGCTCGACCATATTTTCATTTTTAAAGGGTCGGAAAAGATCTGAAAGCGGACCCCCCATTTTTATTCTCTTTGACAAGTCAAAAATGGAAAAAAATACTCGGCGATCTCTTCATATGGGTTTAATGAGTCCAGAAAAGAGCTGAAATATGACTTATCGTCATCGTCGAACATCCATCACCTATTGCTACACAAGAAAGGCAAAGTGTTTTATCAAGTCCTTGAGGCAAAATAGGTCAAAATATTTACAAAACCTTATATTTTCACAAAAAAATGAATAAATAAGGGAAAAGTAAATATATTTTTACCATTTACCATTTTATCTTTGCAGTGAAGACTTTTATCCACTTTTGCCCTAGTTTTTCCGGAGCAAATTGCAAGAGATCCAAGAGGCCAATCGACGAGCCGTCAGTTCCAGGCAACAGCCAAAGCCCTGAGCTCCATTTTCATGCTATTAACCATTTTTTTGGATTTTTAGGGAGATTTTTCAGAAGAAAAAAAATTCGCCCACGATTGGTGTGATTTTCAGGCACGGGATCGCGTCGGCCAAGGGTTATTTGCATGACTATCCGCGCCGACCAATGTGACTGTTTCTAAAACAGGCGCGTCGGCACCTTGGATAGGGCAAAAACAAGTTTTCTCAAGAACTGACCGTTAAAAGTTGATTTTTATGTACCAAAATTGATGATTAACTCAAATAATGGTTTTTGGAGGAGAGAAATCACCGAAAATGGTGGATTGGAAGGAAAAAAAACACGAAGATGTGGACACCCAGGCAATGAATGATCCAAATTGCCTGGAGGATTTGAGGGCTTGCAGGCTCCTCAAATTTTTCCTTACACTAGGGATGCAGGCCCAACCCGAATTTCTTCGGTATTTGATAAGCCTTTGGGACATCAATCGTGAGATTTTTGTCATTGGGGATGAGGAGCTGGAGTTGACAACTTCAGACATTTACTTCATCACTGGGTTGTCTCGCATAGTTGAGCCAGTGAATTTGTATGGGTCACGTCTAGTCGGGGCAAGCATATCTTCCCTGCTTTCCGCGCATTATCCTGAGGCCTTGAAATCCAAAAGCGGGAAGATTGAGATTTCCAGTGTGCGGGATTTGACACAGAGGGTGCTTCTGTTGACCATCAACAGAGTGGCAGGGGCCCAGGCGGAACATGAGACTAATAAGTAGAGGTTCCTTTACGCTATTGACTGCACAGCTCCTATGATCTTCAACTGGGCAGAGGCCATGAAGATGAATATCAAGCACTAGTTATCCAAGGCGAAGGCGGGAAATCTGAAGCAATTTGACTTCAGATCAATACTTGTGACCTTTTTCCTAGAACGAGTGCCACTGTTCCAGTATCAGTTGACTAAGGTTGATCCTCCTGTGCCACGCAATCCGCAGATGGCCTGCTGGAGTCATTTGATGCCCAGGATCATTGGGGGTCAGCAGATGTCCTACCAAATAGCATTCTTTTCGTGGCTACGACAATAGAAAATTGTCATGGAGGACTGGCCATACAACAGCACTGGTTTCTATGGAGACTCGGATATGCCCTTGCTAGATGGGGAGGACTTCGATGACGAAGTAAAACCCAAACCAAATTTTGATTTTGATATTTTTTAATTGTTTTTAGTATATGCATGCTTATAACATTTCTCTTGTGTATGCAGATGTTGGACCGGAGCGGCCAGCCAGGATGTCCCCGTTAGCCAGGTGTTATCCCCGTCCTATTGATGTTGTCGCCCCTTATCATGAAGGGAGTGATAATGAGGAGGAGATTGCGAGGAACCTTGAGGGGTTGACTCATGGTTTCCCTGAGTATGCTCGGATAGGAGACATGCCTCGGCGGTACCAGAGGTATGCAGTGGGAGTCTTAGATCGGATCCACCGATTATTGAGTCACATAGTACGAGATGTCTCATGTTATCATGACCACCATGCTAAGTACTCCCTAGGTCCAATACTTATATATTTTTTGAGGCCTGTGTGCCATGGATGTACGAGGCCTGCGACATGCCGATGTTATTGTGGACATACATATTTTTTTTGGGGTTTTAATGTATCACACATTCTCACTTATGTATATATGTTATATTTTCCTATCTATTATGGTACAAACGGTTTGTCTTATCTTTTACATGTTTCACAAATGTATATCCAACACATAATTAGCTAATGCATCTGTTAATGTATTCATGTGTCTAGGAATATGATGATATGTAATATAATCAAAATGTCTTTCCAATAGACGGATACGGAGATACATTTGTAATATTTGAAGGTTCCTGATGGAATATTTCCTGTTGAGTTCAAGGACGACAAGTTGTGAATCCATGTTGACAACCAATTCTCTTATGCCCAGAGCGATGGCTTCTGATAACGTTTCGATGACTGCACTGTATTCAGCAATGTTGTTGGTTGTACGACCTAGGTAGATCAATCAACTCACCATTAGGGTTGTAGATAGCCCATGTTGCAGATGATAGGTTCTGAGTACTTCAGTAAGCACCATCGGCAAAACCGACGTGAGGAGCTGCAAACATCTGCAAAGCAAGAAAAGCATAGTAAACAAGAGGGTTATTTGAAAACTTTCACACAAAACCACATTGTACAGAAATGAATCACACACTAATGTACATAAGTAACCATGCAAGATGACCTAAGCATAGTAATTTTTGAGGTAAAGCCCGTTTTGGGGCTTATCGAGAGGATTTCCTTCATAATCAATAAGTTCATAGGCTCCTTTCTAAAAAACATGTTTTACAATATAGGGCTCGTGCCACATAGGTTTGAACTTGCCTGCCCCCATCTTATCATTAGCTTGGTCGTATAGCAAGGCCAAATCACCCTCAGAGAAAGTGTGAGGGGAGACCGACTGGTTGAAATGGGATTTGGCCCGTTTCTTTTATGCTTCGATGACCAAGGCAATGAGACGGTGAGTCTCGTCCAGTTGTTCCAAATATAAGAGGTGTTCCTCTTGAGGTGATGTTTCACGGAGGAGTTCAACAACTAACTTATGTGAAGGAATTTCACATTTGATCGGCAATGTTGCTTCTAGACCATAGACCAGCTGGAATGGTGTGAAACTAGTGGCGTCTTTGGTTGAAGTTTGGTAGGCCCACAGAGCTGAAAAAAGCATGAGATACCAATTTGACTTGTGCATCCCAATAGTATGCTGAAGCATGGTGACCAGGACTTTGTTCACGGCTTCAACTTGGTCGTTAACCTGAGGGTAATATGGGTTCGAGCCATCGTGGTGCAAGCCCAATGCAGATGTCAGTTCTACCATCATTTAATCTCTAAAACGGGAGTCATGATCTGTGACAATGGCTTGGGGTACGCCGAACCTGGAAATAGCATGGTTAAAAAGGAATTGATATGTTGTCTTACCATCTACTAAATATGTAGGCACCGCTTCGGCCCATTTGGTGAAGTAATCCACAGCAACGATAATGTAGCCATGCCCCCTGGCCGAACGAGGGTCACATGTCATATAATCGATGCCCCATTTGGCAAAGGGACCAACGGTAATGATGAGGTGTAGGTGAGCGGGTGGGGCACGCATCTTGCATTGGTAGATTTGGCATTCGTGACACTTGCAAACAGCAAGAATGCAGTCTTTGAAGATGGGCAGCCAAAAATAACCAACGCGAAGGATTTTCTGAGCTGTAGCATAACCAGACATATGACCACCACATGACTCGGAGTGGTAATCATTGAGAACTCTTTCATCTTCCTCAATCGTGAGGCATTGGCGAAGAACATAATCAACACCGACACGGTATAAAGTATCACCAATAATGCGGTAGGGTTGAGAATGATGTTGAATCCTTCAAAGATCATCTTTGGTAAATGCGGACCGAAACGTGGAGGTTTGGAGATACACGATGATATCACCATACCATGGATCAAGGGTGGTAATCAGGGAAAGGGTCTCATCTAAGAGTTGTTCATCTGCACCAGTAGGGAGAGCTTTGGAGGGAAGGGAACAAATCAATTCTGTGAAAACAAGTGACTTCTTAGATTTGGCTGTAGTGAAGACCAAATCAAATTCTTACAGGATAACGATCTATTTAGAATACTTTCCCCCCAACAACTGACGAGTCAGGATGTAGGTCATAAGGTTGCATTCAAAAATCACTGTAGTCGTTCGTAAGAGAATATAATGCCGAAAACATTGTACAGCCTGGACGACAACCAAAGCCAACTTCTCGACATGCGCATAATGCGTTTTAGTGTTGAGGAGATTCTGACTCAAGTAGTAGATCATGTGTTCAGTGCCTTCGTCATCGTCTTGAACCAACACCATAGTTATGGTGCTAGGGGTTGTGGCTAGGTAAAGGAAGTAATCTCGATAATAATACAGTGGATGCAATAGAGGAGCATTTATGAGAAAAACCTTAAGATCATCGAAAAAATTTTGGGCTATCTCATCCCATGCAAAGGGTGTTCCTTGTTTGAGCAACCGGGTAAATCTCATAGCTAGCCCGATATAGTTGGGTATAAATCGACGAAGAAAGTTGGCCTTTCCTTGGAGGCTCTAGAGTTGGTGCAGTGAAGATGGAGGGGGTAATTTTACAATGGCCTCGACTTTTAGCGGATCTAGGCGAATCCCATCCTTGGAAACGATGAAGCCAAGGAGTCGACCTAATTCTACGCAGAAAACACATTTGTGTGGACTTAACCAGATGTTGTAGTGCTTGCAGCATAGAAAAATCTGCTGAAGGTGGTTTGGGTGATCTTGTCACTTACGAGAATGGGCAGGAAGGTCATCCAAGTACGGTTGGACAATGTTGCAAATATCATGAAACACATAGGACATTGCCCGCTGAAATGTGGCCCCAACATTTTTTAGGCCGAAAGGGAGCTTCTTGTATGCGAACATACCCCATGGGCAGATAAAGGTTGTCTTCTCTTGGTCAGCCGGTGCGATATTGATCTGGTTGTAACCAGAAAAACCATCCATAAAGGAAAATATCTCACTCCCGGCACATTCAACAATGATTTGATCAATGAAGGGAGTAGGATAGTTGTCTTTAGGACAGGCATGATTAAGATCTCGATAATCCACGCAAACGCAAATTGTGCCTTGTTTTTTATTCACTAGGACAATATTGGACACCCAGTCTGTAAGGGGAATGTGATAAATGAATCCAGCTTTGAGAAGCTTTTTGACTTCACCCTTAATAGCAGCAACCTTTCTAAGGTGCACTAGACAAAGCCGTTGGCGAACGGGTTTCGCATCCGGATGATCTGAAAATGGGGCTCTTAGGCTTCTTGTCTAGCTTACAGGAACCTCTCCCACTTCAAAAGCTTGAATTTTCCAAAGTCTTTAATGATTAACCAATGTGGAATTAAGAAATGCTTGAAAATATAGGCATATGATTGTATTTATTGTTGGTTGTTTATGTGCTTTAAAATCTGTTGTGTATGCTGATATTTAAATGTGCTTGAACATATACATAAATGCATATAACAGTGAATAATGCAGTAGTAAAACAACACACATAAGACAACAATTTAATGAGGAGTTCACCCAAAACTCTTGTGGGCTACGTCTTTGTGAGCTCTTGTCAATTTCACTTGGCTCTTTGGGATTATGGCTCAAATTCTTTTACAAGTCTGTGACTCAACTCCATATGGTTTACTAATGAACCAATGGGCTCAGAATACCATCTTACCCCTAGCTGTTGCTGCAAACAGATCCAAACTCCCCTGGACTTGATTCCTTCAATCAGTGCTCCTAGCCGTCTTGAGCTTCTTCAAACACTGACTCCATCAGAATTCTGCATTTCCTCAACTGTTGAAGCTAACAGCACGCTCGAATTCAGATTGACCCTGACTCTCTGACTCTCGAGCTCTCTATGAGTCTCTTGGCCTCTTTCGCTCCACCTCTCGCTTCTCTATGGGATTGTGGCTCTCTGTCCCTCTTGAGATTAAGGCTCCTTTGCTCTCGGGCTCTTTGGGATCATTACCGTTTTGTGAGCTCCCCTCTCTCTGGCTCTACAACAATGGGATTCCTCCCCCCCCCCCCCCCCAAGATGGCTCAAACTCCTCGAGTCCACCAATAATAACACTTCCCAACTCTCGTGGATGGTTAACAAAGCCTCTTTGGTTCCCAAAACGCCTTCCTCTGGTCGTGCCTCTTTGGTCGTGCCTCTAACTATTCCTCTCTTCCAGGCATTATACAATCATTGCTCAATTCCAATAGGGGAGGTGGCCACCATTTCTGTAACGTAAGAGTGCCTCGAGCCTTTTGAAATTCTTCAGAATCCCAAATGCAGTCATTTTCTGTTTTACATAGGAAAATGTATTTTAAACGAAGAAAATCCACCAAAACACAATTCCGGACTTGAAACATTATACAGAGGCATTTCGGAACCCTTTCGGGTCCGTAATATCGCATCATGCTTAACTTCCTTTGTATTTCATTTAATAAATGAAATACACAATTACAAAGGAAGTTGGCCCCTTCCGAACTTCAAAACACATACAATCACATCTATAAACTTATCAGGTCCACCTTCAATCGCATATCGCAATCACAACAGGCAGGAGCCCCGGTCCATGGTCTTAATGCAAATAACGATGTGATATTCCTCGTTAGATTGCCACCGTCCGATCAGACTCGCGATCCAACAGTCCAGATGTGATCACATTATCGCATATCGCAATATTGCGGTGCTACGGCCCGGGGGTCTTCCCTTATGACATACATCGATCCGATATATATCGTTGATGCCTGATCCACTGAAACCGATAATAAGTGATCGCATGTCGCATTGGCCTCTGCCTTTGTTAAGTCCTCCCATGGATCTGTGCGATGCAATAAAGCGGTAATCACTGATGGCCCAAGGTCCTTCCCTTTGAAATAATAGCGATGCGATATTTCCTCTTGACCAGTCAAACAAGGCCACGTGGCCTAATCTCGGCCTGCCATGTGTTAGCTGTGGATTGGACCATAAGCCTATACCAAAATCAAAATTTTCAATATAGTTCAAAATTTAATGAAATTGCCTCCTTTTCTAAGGACATTGGGCAATTTTCATTTTACAATAACTCCTTCATCCAGAGTCCATTTTTTCCCATTCAAGTTACGTTGGATTCAGAATGAGGATATCTCTGCAATGAGATTATTTCCAAGAGCAGCCTGTGATTTTCATTTTCCTCTAATTTACAAAGGATTTGTGCTATTTGGCACCTTTTACCTCTTATATGAAGTCTTTTAGACTTCGAGGTTTATCCAAGGTCCATTTTTGGATCACGCCTTCCCACTAAAAGAACTTTTGGTCTCCAAAAGACTAATATACTAATGTGAATAGTAAATGAGAGTAACTCACCCTCTTCTTTCAGCCTCCCTACACTTGCCTTTGTGTAGTGCCTCTGAACCAAAGTTTCTGACCACTTCCCCTCTTAGATGGGCTAGTCTTCCTGAGAAGAATTTTCTTCATCCTTGCCTTCCTGCAGAACTTCTACTGAAATGGTCATAGAAGGTAGTTTGAGCTTCTTTACCTTGATCATTGATCCAAGGTGGCTTGAACAAATGTGATGTACATCTACTCCACAAAATTTTCATTTGTACCTGTTTCACAAGCTGCCAACAACAATTGTTAACAACAACAGGCATATAGACAACAACTGGATGGGCTAAACTCCTATTTCAACAAAAGAAACGGATTTTCACATCTTGTGAACACCTCCACATCCTACATCTGCATACAAATGATGGACCAGTCAACAAGCCCACAAAACATGCCTTTAAAGCAAATGACTCTTCAAGTCAAGCATGTAGAAAAAGACCATTAGGATTCTTTTTCAAAAGATGAAACAATTTCATCACTATCTCCACCAAACCAACTTTACATGCATTTACAACAAAGCAATCAACCTTTCAATTCAATTACACACACATGTTTCGAAAACAAGGAAAACATCAACATCCATGTGTTCATGCACATCATGCTCATGCATGCATTTCATCCTTCAACTTTCGCTTAAGTACAATGTACTTTCGAAGCTGAAATGCACATAATGTTGCAGCACAAAGTGAGTCTCCTACTCAACTTCTCCATTCACCCTCTTGATGGAAACCTGCAACTTGCATTCAATTAACAAAGAAATGTCAATATATGCATCAATAGACATGCAATATTAATTGGATAAGAACTCTAACCATTTCTTACCAATCCATTTCAAATGTCCTTCTTTTGTCTACACATCAGCATTGACATGTGGATCACCCTGAGACACATCATTCATGGAATCTTCCTTTCCATTTCTGCCATCTTCTCTTTCCACCTTCTCCTTCATCTTTTGTGGAAGCATTGTTGGATTCAGTGTCCAACACTTTGCAGCAAGATGTCCTTGCTTATGGCAGTAAGTGCACTGCATGTGCATCCTCTTGACATCATGATTTGCCTTGTCCAATGGATGTTTGGCTGGTTGCTTTCTTTCCTTGAAAAGTTTCCTGTATGTGGCCATTCTCTTCCAACATCTAGAAACATGATGGTTGTCCCCACAAAAGGAACATGCAATTCTTTTCCCATATCTATGTGGAAATTTATCATGTTTTGCAAAATCAAAAGGACTATGGTTAGCACCAGATTTATACCTGCCTCTTTCACCTTTATTGCCTTCATGAGGAGGTGAAGCAAATGAAGAAGTGGCTCCCTTTGGAATCCCATCAATCTCTTCAAGGTTGTTAGAGTTTCCACAACTCTCTGGTTCAATGGTGTGCTCCTGAACACCTACACCCTACAAATGATGTTTCAAGCCATTGCATTCCTCCTGAACACAATCTTCACACTCTTGAGATAAAGGACTTGTAATGAAACTCCTTCTTGGAACTATTTCAATGGCCTTCATGGCAGCTTTGGAACTCTATCCATATGACTGTCCATAGCCAAGACCCAAATATTTAGGCCTTTCCTCAACCATTATTGGTTCAATAATACCTTGTGCATGCTTTCCCAAGCCCGTGCCTTCATAGCCCATCTTGGACATTAGCTTGGAACCTATGCCTTTAGTATGCTTTTCAAAAGAACCAATATAAGCATTCTCAGAAGAACTTGAAGACAAACTGGAATGGCTTACCTCTTCTTCAAGATGGTACTTGACTGAGGCTTCTTGGGCAACAAAGAGTTATGTTTCCAACTCATGCATCCTTTTCAGGTTCATATTTGCAATATGAAGTTGCCTCTCCATTTCCTGCAATTTTTCAGCAAGCAACTGCTTCTCTTCCTTCATGGAATTCACTTGCTTTCTAAGTATGTTGCTCTTCCTTCCATCCTCATACATTTCTCTAACCATATCCATCATCGTGGATAATTCTTGCTTCATGTCTTCATCAAAGAGTCTCGTGAAGAGAGAAGAATTTGAGGACCCACTTGTAGAAGTTGTCATTATGCCAATGAACAAAAACTTCAACAAGATAAATAAAGAGATTATTCAAGCAACCTCTTGCAACAAACCTCTTGTGCTCCAAATATTTCCTTGAGGTCCTTTGGGATAGAAGAATGCCTTCTGCCCTTCTCCTTCTTGTCCTCTCCTCGACTAAGCTATCAATAGTTTTCCCTTTACCTCTACAAACTCCGAAAATATTTAGTCTGCAACAAGCATACAATCAGCCTCTTGGTGTTCAAACACCTTTCAGACAAGCAATCTTTGCTTTATCAATCAAGAATTCTGATATAACCTTCCTAAAGGTGTGGTTAATCAATCTTAAGCTCTGATACCACCTAATCTGAAAATGGGGCTCTTAGGCTTCTTGTCTAGCTTACAAGAACCTCTCCCACTTCCAAAGCTTGAATTTTTCCAATTCTTTAATGACTAACCAATGTAGAATTAAGAAATGCTTGAAAATATAGGCATATGCTTGTATTTATTGTTGGTTGTTTATGTGCTTTAAAATCTGTTGTGTATGTTGATATTTAAATGTGCTTGAACATATACGTAAATGTATATAACAGTGAATAATGCAGCAGTAAAACAATACACATAAGACAACAATTTAATGAGGAGTTCACCCAAAACTCTTGTGGGCAACATCTCCGTGAGCTCTTGTCAATTTCACTTGGCTCTTTGGGATTATGGCTCAAATTCTTTTACAAGTCTGTGACTCAACTCCATATGGTTTACTAATGAACCAGTGGGCTTAGAATACCATCTTACCCCTGGTTGTTGCTGCAAACAGATCCAAAGTCCCTTGGACTTGATTCCTTCAATTAGTGCTCCTGGCTGTCTTGAGCTTCTTCAAACACTGACTCCATCAGAATTCTGCACTTCCTCAACTGTTGAAGCTAACAGCTTGCTCGAATTCAAATCGGCCCTGACTCTCAAGCTCTCAGGCTCTCTGTGAGTCTCTTGGCCTCTTTCGCTCCACCTCTCGCTTCTATGTGGGATTGTGGCTCTCTGTCCCTCTTGGGATTAATGCTCCTTTGCTCTCGGGCTCTTTGTTCCTCGGGCTCTTTGGGATCATTACCGTTTTGTGATCTCCCATCTCACTGTCTCTACAACAATGAGATTTATCCCCCTCGAGATGGCTCAAACTCCTCGAGTCCACAAAGAATAACACTTCCCAGATCTCGCGGATGGTTACCAAAGCCTCTTTGGTTCCCAAAACGCCTTCCTCTGGCCATGCCTCTCTGGTCATGCCTCCAACTATTCCTCTCTTCCAGGAATTATACAATCATTGCTCAATGCCAAAAGGGGAGGTGGCCACCATTTTTGTAACGTAAGAGTGCCTCAGGCCTCTTGAAATTCTTTAGAATCCCAAACGTAGTTGTTTTTTGTTTTACACAGGAAAATGTATTATAAACAGAGAAAATCTACCAAAACACAATTCCAGACTTGAAACATTATACAGAGGCATTTTGGAATCCTTTCGGGTCTGTAATATTGCATCGGGCTTAACTCCCTTTGTATTTCGTTTAATAAACGAAATACGATATTACAAAGGAAGTTGGCGCTTTTTGTACTTCAAAACACATACAATCGCATCTATAAACTTATCGGGTCCGCCTTTGATCGCATATCGCAATCGCAACAGGCAGGAGCCCCGGTCCATGGTCTTAACACAAATAGCGATGTGATATTCGTCGTTAGATCATCACTGTCTGATCAGAATCGCGATCCAACAGTCCAAATGTGATCGCATTATCGCATATCACAATATCTCGGTACTATGGCCCGGGGTCTTCCCTAATGACATATGTCGATCCGATATATATCGTTGATGCCTGATCTGCCGATGCCGATAATCGGTAATCGCATGTCGCATTGGCCTCGGCCTTTGTTAAGTCCTCCCATGGATCTATGCGATGTGATAAAGTGGCAATCGCTTATCACAATCACTAATGGCCCAAGGTCCTTCCCTTTGAAATAATAGCGATGCGATATTTCCTCTTAACCAATCAAACAAGGCCACATGGCCCAATCCCAGCCTACCACGTGTCAGCTGTGGATTGGCCTGTGAGCCTATACTAAAATC
Source organism: Pinus taeda (assembly GCA_000404065.3). Lineage (NCBI taxonomy): Eukaryota > Viridiplantae > Streptophyta > Pinopsida > Pinales > Pinaceae > Pinus > Pinus taeda. Next base: position 22,008 of record APFE031167635.1, on the reverse strand, counting down.
AAAATTTTCAATATAGTTCAAAATTTAATGAAATTGCCTCCTTATCTAAGGACATTGGGCAATTTTCATTTTACAATAACTCCTTCATCCGGAGTCCGTTTTTGCCCATTCAACTTGCGTTGGATTCAGAATGAGGAGATCTCTACAATGAGACTATTTCTAGGAGCAACATGCAATTTTCATTTCCCTCTGATTTACAAAGGATTTGTGCCATTTGCCACCTTTTACCTCTTATATGAAGTCTTTTAGACTTAGAGGTTTATCCAGGATCCATTTTTGGATCATTGGATACGTTGGTATTTCATGCACCATGATGTTGGGATCAATGCCAGGCATTTCTTCATAAGACCACGCAAACACATCGCAGAACTCCTAAAAAAGATGAGTATATGTCTTGATCTCATTTGGAGAACAAGATACCCTGATATGAACGTGTTCAACGACAGCGAGTTTGATAGAAATTTCAATCAATATCATTTGGGTAATATTACCCAGATTTCCTTCCCACCATACCTCATGAGTAACAGTCAATGGCAGAAATGGAGAAGAGGACTCTTCGAAAGAGGTAGACATGACCACCGGGCGAGGCAGGAACGAGGAGCGATGGTGGGTATCGATCCATGGCAGTTCATTTCCATGATACCTTCATCGGCGAGGAATGCCTCGACTAAGGGATTGGATGACTCCAAAGTTCCAAGCCAGGAGGATTGAGAATACATATCAAGAGAGGTCTTCGAGATATGAGAATCAAAGGATGCATAGTTCGCAGTCGAAACAATTTCCAAGTAATTGACTTCGGCGGGACTAAGCGGCATGACGTCGCCCCAAGCATCAACCACATATGGTGCAGGTATGACCCAAGGATCAGATTTGATCAAGATCATGTTGACAGAGGCAACATGAGGAGGTGGGAGTGGAAAAATTCCCTTAAGACAGAATCTTTGAAGAGACCTACCCCCACACTCTCAAAGGGAGCACCAGAGTGCTTAATATACAGAACGTTGCCATCAGATGAGGAAGAGGCAAAGAAATATAGTTGATCAATGGTGACAATCCTCCCTTGATGGGGAAAACGGATGACACGAAACAAAGAGGAGGCCATGACATGCATGGCATGAGTCCAACTTCGGCCCAGTAGAATATTACAATTGAGGTTGGCGTCAACAATCTCTACTTAGACTTGCAACGTCTTGCCTTCCAGCGTGATGGAAAAGTTGGGTAAAACATGGAAGGGTCACAAGTCACACCCATCGAAAGCTTCCAATGTGTTCGGAGACTGGTTCAGTGTAAGGGAACCAATAGCCTTCCAGCACGTAGTTGACATGATGCAGGTAGAAGCACCTTCATCGATGACAGTGCAGTGGATGGTCTTTTCATTTATGATTACTTGAATAAGAAAGGAAATCTGATTAGGAAGTCTCGGAACATGGTTCTCTAGATTGAAACAGATCAAATTAGAATTGGTGGGATTGATGCCCCCAGTAGCTGACAGCAAAGATTTCCGTTGTGATGGTAGCTTTGGAGTACCTCGAGAGTCGACATGGCTGACGGCGCCTAAGCCAAATCTTCAACAATATTGTAATGCTGAGAGGCTCGGGTTTTGAGATTGTATGAGGATTTCCTTAGCAGACCTCGAGAGGGTGGCCATGGAGCAGAATCAAGGTTAGGGCGCTCGATTTGCAAAGGGCTAGAACTCGGGGTAAAAGAAGAAGGTGGAACTTCTTTTTCTTTCCCTGTTGTGGGAGCTGGAGTTTGATAATACTTTGATCGGGTAGCCACATTAATGGGCGTGCTCATCATGAACACTTGAAATCCAAAGGAAGTAGATCGGGGTTGGTCTACCATATGAGTCTACGGAGATGGAAAAGGCTCTTGTAGGACAGCAGGTGTCCCCTTAAGCAATTTACTAACTTCGGATCGTTGTGAACAATCCTTGGTATAGTGATCCTCCTCGCAAATGAGGCAGGGATACTTAGGTTTCCATTACGATGATTCGCCAGCAGACAATTTGGGAGGACCTTGTTTCGGGCCATTGGCTTTAGCCTTGCCTTTGCCTTTCTTTTTTCCTTTCAAGGATTTGTCTGCTGCGGTAGACCAGACAGCATGGACCTCTGAGGTTTTACCAGGGCCTACAGGGTTTTGAGATGAACTGTTGGGAGCGGTATTCAAGTTCGACTTCTGTTTGGAAGAAGTTTTGACAGGGGCTTGGGATACTGAACCAATAACTCCATCAACGGGAGGGATAGTAGGTGACTTCGATGTCATGGGATCGAATGATGGTCGTGGAGCATTGGGTAATAATTCGTATAAGGTGCCAGACTGAGAGTAGACCAGGTCCAAGTACTGGGCACGAGCGATGGCTTGCTCTTCTGTGATGCATCCACCCATGGCTATATTGCGAGAAATTGAGGCTATGAACGATTTGGTAAACCATTCGGTGAGAAACTGATAAGCTATCTTGAACTTGATCAGTCGACGTTTATGTCTCCATTCATGGATATGATCAGAGATGTGCACCACAGTGTCTTGCTTAAGTGACGTGAGCAGATAGGTGCTCGTTTCATAACGAACTGGGAGTTGAAAATGCGTGATAAAGGCCATGGCTAATGAATTGAAGTCATGAAAGGTTCTTCAAGGTAGCTTGATGTACCATTTTGTTGCGGCATTCGTAAGGGTTCATTGGAAAAGACGAAGACAAATGGAATCCTCCACGTATGAATTCGACGAGCACTAGAGGTGATATGTCATCACATGGGCCTGAGGATCTTCTTTAGCTTTCCCATCGAACTTTGGGCAATCACTTGGTATCTTGGACGGCACAAAAGGCCAGTACGACGAATGAATAATCGGATCAATCGTGAGACGAGATACATCTAGCAACTCAAGTGTAGCCAAGAAAGGTAATTGAATGTTAAAATGCATGGGAGGTCAATAGGCAGGACCATAAGGAGGAGCCCATCCCTGCTGGTAAGGATTTTGACCCCACAGTGGGGGATTTTGGCCATATGGCATCTGAGGTTTCCCCCATTGCGGATTACCTTGACCAAAGGGAGGATTTGGACCTTGAATACCTTGAAGTTGTCCATGCACAGGTTGTTGATAGGCAATGTATGCGTTAAAAGGTTGTTGAGCCTATTTACCTTGGACATATGGGTATGGGACCTGTTGTCCTAGAACATAGGGTTGTTGGCCCTGTTGTCCCTGAATAAGAGGGTTCTGGACCTGCAGTCCTTGGGCATAAGGTTGATACACTTGTTGCCCTTGGACATAGGGGTTTTGTACCTGGTGCCCTTGGCTGGCAGGATTCTGAACTTGTTGGCCTTGGACAAGAGGATTCTACACCTGTTGCTGCATGACTTGACCTTGAACTTATCCCTGCAAGGGTCGTTATTGCCTAGCTTGGTTTTGTTGACCTTGCGGTTGCAAAATTTGTCCTTGGATTTGCAGAGGTTTTCCTTGTGAGGGCATGGGTTGAGAGGTATGGAGAGCATATTGCATCTGCTGCTGCGCGACCTGCTGCAACTGTTGGAAGGACTAACCTTGCAGTTGTTACAGGTGACCTTGCTGCGGGATAATCTACCCTTCCTACAACAGAGGTTTCCCTTACGGTAACAAAGGCTTCCAGGGTTGTTGTAAAAGCTGCCCTTGCTGTTGCAAGGGTACTTGAACAGTGCCCGGGAAATTACCGAACTAAATATGGTCATAGCCAGACTGAATGCACTGCCTAGACAGGATGGTGTAAGGTTGATTAACCAATCGTTGAGAACCATATAGAACGTAAGGATTTTGGTATTAGACCTAAGCCCCATAAGGCTGCTAATACTGAACATTTTTCGATCCAGACGGACCACCAAGATTCTGAACCTATTCATACTGGACATTGCTTGATCCAGTAGGGTCAGCAGAGTTGTAAATAATACCAAAAGAGGGTTAGTTTATACCAAGCATGTGAGATTGTGAGTCGCTCACATTAGTGGCACCTGACACCATAGAGACATTCATATTATGTCCCCTAGGCGGTGGCACAACCTGACCAATCACTAATGGGACAGAGGAACTGACAGAGACAATCTTTGAAACCATCAGTTGTGACTGATGCATAACTAGGATTGATGGTACAAGAGTGTTCGGGATAGTGGGTTGCACCGGGACTGAAGTAACAACTAGTTGGAAGGTTGTGTTTGTGACGAACGGACCTAATGTAGGTCTGACGCCTGATGCCCAAACAGATTTATGGTAGAGTGATGAGGCACTCGGTGTGCCCGATACTAAGTGCCCTAAAGACACATAGCCAGGTGGAAAGCTAGTGGGAATACCTTCTGAATAAGGGCAACCCTCGGGAGGGAACTGCAACTACAATTCTTCCCCCTCAACAGTGTGTGGATTTGAGACTTCGGACTCATCCAGAAAAGTGACTGGAGCATCGCCCTCGGGTTCCATGTTTGGAACAAATGGCAACAGACAGCTAAACGTGTACTAGGGGATAGTTCTAAAGGAACACTCAGTTGATCATATGGATTGTAAGGGTGCTGTGGTGATATCTCAACAGCATCAAATAGAGGGTTTGGAGGATAGATAACTAGTCCAAGCTGATCGTCAGTGGTCAGTGAGTTCTCTAGTGTTCAAACGGGATTATCTGGAGATTCTGGGTCAAGACCAGCAGATGACCCTGAATCGAAAGTAGGTGGAGGACGAAATGATAATGGTTGAACACTCAAAACAATTGCGAGTTCAAAATTTTGGTCCTCAAATGGCTCTGATAACTCAGGAAGTGGCTCCTCGCACAATCTTTCAGATGGAGGAGAGGAAGAGGAAATGGGTGAACCAGATTGTTCAGCCATAATGACCTTGTCTTAGCTGACAGAACAAATAACTTCAAGCCTTTAAAATGTCCTTTTAAGGGAACTCACGATTTGGTCAAAAAATCTAATAGGATGTTTTGGATCGTGGGTAATCAATTATTTAAGATGCATGAAAGACTGATGTTCTTTCATTTTTAAAGAGGTGGGAAAGAAACAAAGATGACTCTATCACTTTCTATTGGAAATGAGCACGAAAGAACAAGTGCTCAAATGACCTTTTAAGTTTAATGAGTCAAAAAGATCAAGTGACTACTCTGGATGATCTAGGTAAACAGGATTACCAGGCAACCGTGAACTATAGAATACCTCCTAGCAAACCAAGAAGTACGAGCAGACAGTCTCCCCAAATGTTGTGTTCGGTGTATCACGTTTGCAAGGCGGCCGACTCGGCTTCCTAAGGATAAAAGGATTATAGCCTAGTGGGGTCTCCCATTATATACGCGATGGTACGGGGAGCACAAATCCGTGCTAGCGTTGTCTAATGTCGAAGCTAATGATAGTTGCTAGGTTTACAGACGGCGGAACATGTCTCCAGCCTAGACCTTCTAGATGTGATCATTAATGTCAAATGCACCTTAGGTAAATTGAATTCATTTTAGAGTTGATCTTGAGTTAAGTTTCAGTTTTCAGGTCTTAGCGATGCTACTCAAAAAACCTAAAATGCAACTAAATGAGACAAGACCCTTTCAATTCGATGAAATGACTACACTAGAGAGGGTAGAAACTACTCAATCAAATGCAAACAATCAAGCAACTGAAAACGAAATGATTTTTCACTACTTCACTTTTTGAAAAATAAACTAATGAAAAATGCATTCCAATTCCTAATTTCCTAACAATCACTTATCTATTAGTCCTTTCTAAATGAAAAAAATTCTCTTCCTTTTCAAATGTTGATGCAATTCTAGTTTCTAATAGATGCGAATCATAATTAAGCAACAAGCTAGAATTTTATATTTTCTCATGAAACAACGAGACAAACTTTCGCATACAATCTTTCAATGAGAAAATTTTCGAGACTACGAGCTCTTCAAGCAGATGAAAACATGAAAAGAGAAGTTCATTCAGATCGACTAAGCACTGAATTTTTCAAAACACAAGACCGACAATGTAATCTATGCTGGAAAAAGATGTTCAGACTAGTAAACAAAACTTTTTCAAACTTGTGTGAAAAGAGGTCAAAGTTGTAAGAGGGACCAAAAACAAATGCAAGGAGCAAACACACCCACAAATGGACTCAATGAGTCCACAAGCTACTGAATGGATGACTAGCTAGATGTCCTAGTGTCGTTGGTCACTCAATGACTCGATCAATCAAATAGAAAGATGACAAGCCTACAAGCAAGCAAAACCAAACAAAAAGTAGCTTTCTAATCAGCGAGAAAAACAATCAAAAGGCTCACGGGGTCAAAAACACAAGAGCAGAACACACTGGCTAAGATTGGGGTCTAGCCCTAATCTTCACTTACAAGAATCAGCGTGACTTCCTAAATGACAAAAAGTGCCAGAGGCGGGTCAGCGCAATTGTTCCTCTGCAATTCGCATTGATTAGTGCGACTGACAGTCGATTAAACGCACTATCTGAGGAAACTAAGAAAAAAAAATCAAAACAGGGACCAAATCTGCTACTATGGATTTTAAACTTAAGCCAGTAATTAGGAGAAAAGAAACTAAACAAAAGGGAAAACATGAAACTAGAAAAGTTCTCACAAAATCATGAAATCCAAAACAAACAAAAGGATGGGATCTCCCCAGTGGAGTCACCAATTTGTGGTGAAGTAAAATTATAAGTGCGGACACGAACGAATTCCTATATCCCAATAATGGGTCTAGCCACAACAGTTACATTCTATGGAAGATTTCCTTAGATTAGAATCAATCAATAGGGCCTACCTCTTGGTCGCTTATCCTGCTCGATGATGTCCTTGCTTGCTCGCTCCAGCAATCTCTCGCTTCCTTCTTCAAGCTCCTGAAACAAGTAAACAACAACAACACACAAACATAATAATAGACAAATTGCAATTCAACCTACTTAATGATTCAATAAGCATCAAGACATGAATATGTAATATTACAAAACATGTAGGAAATCAATCAATAATTGCATATATTTATATCAAAGAGAGATTACAACCATTCGTCTTGACGTCGCAATCTTCCTCTGACAAGACTAGGTTCCCACACACTTCTGCTAGCACTTCATGATGGCTTCAAACAACAATAGTTTAAAGACTTTTCTCTTTAGGCTTCACTCCAAACCAAACACACTTCTCCCTCACACAACTAGATGGCTACAACTAGTATTAGCTTGCATGTCTAATTCTGATTTTCACACTTAATCACTAGTTTTTGCTTGGGAAGAAGGGAGGTTTATATAGGAAAGATGGATGGGAGATGGATCCTCTTCTCATGGGAGAAGGACTTATCCCTTGAGGTAGTTCCATCATTATAGGGGAAAGGAGCTCAAACTGTCATCGTCGAACCCATCCGGCCAAACCATTTACCAGACTTTCATTACGGAGCTTCTAGAGATGGAAGCTTCAACTTTAATTTAAAAAAAATTCCACAACAGGATCAATACGACTGGAACACAGCTCAGTCGCACCGATCAGTGCAAGGAATAATGCTAATCTCTACACATCAGCGCAAGGGAGACAAAGGCCATTAGCATCGGTCTTGTAAATTGGGCAAAACAGAAGTTTCAGGGGAAATGGTGCAAAAGGGAAATGATCTGCTCATGAAGAGGGACATAATGGGAGTTTCTTCATGAGGGCAAAGCATGCGGGGTTCACTGTAGAGGTCCTCCAGGATCAAGGAACAAGGAGTATAGGGACAATGACAAAATGCGGTGTAATAGTAGGGGAGAAGATGGATCGATTGGGCAATATGGTCATATAAGTTGATTCTTTTCTAGTGATAGGATGAAGAGAAAGAAGGATCTTATACAGGGACAAGGTAAGTAGTCTTTTGGGAGTTTTTCATTCAAATTCATTATAGGAGGGTGAGTAGAAGACAGGTGGAAATGACATGAAGAGCATCAAACAATGGGATGAATTCTAAATTCCATTCAAGAAGAAAAACATAAATTGTTTAGAAAACTAAATCAGAGCACTTTTAAAGCGAATTTTGAGACAAATATTTGTTTAACTAAAGACACACATTCAAAGCATGATTTATAACATAAGATAACTTACAAAAAAAAGAAGCACATCTCCATATAAATTGACACAGGAATCCCTGTAAAATCAAATCTCTGTCTTTTCATTCACTGAAAAATATATCAGAAAAAATACAGTAAACAATGTATCTTCTTCTAAAACCTGACTAACCAATATTTTGCACGCTAAAATTCATGAAAATATATACAATTAGCTCATTCTTGGACTTAGGGGCTCGAAGATATCAGCCATTTCCCCAAAGATAGAATCAATTACATTAAATTTGGAATTGCATGCCAGTAATAGGGACGAATTTCTAGAAAATAGGGGTCAAAGATTAACTCATATCTCTTGAACCATGATAGTTGTTACAAATTGAAGAAATTTTTTGTATATGAACTTGTTCCTTGGAGAAACCTCTCTCAATTTTCAAAAATTCCTCTCCATCTCCTAGAAATATGCACCCAGAAATCATGGCTAAAACAAGAAATTATGAAATCTGAAAGTAGGTTGTAAAGATTCATTTGAATATTCCAATATATGACACCCGTGGATAAACTAAATCAAGTTATTTTTATTTATCTTGTTTTACATAAACCTCTTTTAATTTTTCAAAATTCATCCCCATTAGGTCAGAGACTGATTTTTAAGTGAAACTGTCCAAAAGCGCAACAACCCCCTGCAGCAAAAACGCAACGCCAAAGCGCAGCGACTGATGTTTTTTGAATATATCCTAAAGGGTCAAATATATTGAGTTGATTTTTTGTCAACAGGTTAATATCATCATAATTCTTCTCCACAAAAAATTTGGGTTGAATCTGACTCACAGATTTCGAGAAAATCCAAAAATGGATGTATATGACAGTGTCTCGGTTCTCAAAAACCATGAAGCATTTTGAATTGAAACTAAGTCTGTTTATTCATCTCACCCTCATGCATATCCTCTAAAAAAATCATGTCAAATGGGTACAGGTTTTAAGAGATATGGTGAAAATATTTTTGCAACATTAGCGCAGTGACTCCAAAATTCTTATGCTTTCATTCATCCTATGAACTTCTGAAAGTACTAGGCAGGTGGAAAATGCCTCACATAACATTGTAAACATGTTAGAAGACTTTTACTCCAACCATAGACCTCCATGCTTTAAAATTACTCCTCACAGAAAAAGTGCAACGCATTTGCACAACGAACCTTCATCTGAATGATTTGATCAGATATTAAACCTACGACTAAGAAAAATGGTTTATAGGTGATGCTCACAACCTCCAAAACTTTATTTGAACCTCCATGCATGAAATAGTGTGAAAATTTTTGATCTGCTACCACATTTTAATTTTTTTTATAGTAGTGCATTAAGGAAACGCAACGACTTAGACGTTATGAGGGTTGCAAGCTCTCGATGGAAGAAGGAATCACTCTCTAGTATTTTTGAATGTTAAAACAAGCCTTTGAACTCCCAAGGTGACAAAATTTGACTTTCAAGAGAAGTGATTGTGATTTTTAACCTTAATCATGAAAGCATAGTAGTTTTCAAAAGCGCAATGCATACCTCATAACAGTTGTACTGATGATGTTGTCATGTCACAATATGTTTTGGCACCCTAAATGACTATCCTAGCCCCACTAACTTGTGCCAGTGATGAGGAGACAAGACACTCTATCACATCACACGTGATCTTGTAAGAGACATGACCCTAGACTCATTTAACTTAGTCTCTAGGGAATCATAAACTATCTTTACATCATCTTTCACACACTCTGATATAATTACATTCAACAATGAAATTTGTATTCTATGCTAAGACCAATAGCTTGATATCTACAAGATCATAGCAAAACCTTTATACATTTGCCAAAATAATTTAAAAAGACAAAACTTGTTTTTTTTTACTACTATAACATATGATACTAACAAAATACATGAAGGATGTCGAGTGATTGAGTCTTTTAGTCAATCGTTGGAGTCATAAGTCAAGAGAGGGTGAAATGTGAGCCTTGTTCAAGGTAGTCTATCTTCTCTTCCTTTATAACTGAAATCAATGTCTAGTTGATGAGATTAGCCTTTTGTTGACGTTCGTTGATATCAAAGCGAAAACTATTGTAAAAAATCCCAACACTAGCAAAAATTAACGTGTCTAGTCATGTTAAAATATTCCTTCATGAAAATTAATTGCAGACTCCAAGAAACATCAAAGTAACTAACAATAAGCAGCAAGCATTCGACCCATTCATTGTTAGGTCCCTATACTACTAGTGTAACCCCTTATTGTTATTAGTGCAACCCCCTTATTGTATTATTATTCCCATATGGTCCCATGTTGTTATTATTATGCCTCATAGAAGCCCACTATTGTTATTGTTGTGCCCCTACAGTATTAGTGTTATGTAGGCTCTTATTGTATTGGGACCCCTTAGACTCCTATATGTAAAAGGAGGTCTTGTCATTCGTATCATCCAAGAATTGTTCATTAATGTAATGTGAAGGAGGTTTCCCCTTCGAAGAGGTTGATTCTAAGTCGTTGATCTATCTTTTTCATCTTTTTGTGAGTTGGTTTCATAACATTTGGTATCAGAGCTTTGAATTCTAGGGTTTTGCTACTCCAAATAGGTCATTGTGGAAGCTTCGCTATAACTTTTTCCAGTGACGTTTCAGAAGCTAAAAAAAAACCCATTAGAGTCGAAATTTCTCTTAACCTCGAGTTCAAATTTTAGATCTTTTTTAGCTATATTTTCGGAGATACGGTCCATGACATTTAGGGTTTTTGCAGACTCCTGAATTACATTCCAAACAGGTGACCCTCAGAAAATCATTATAACTTTCTCTCTAACCATTAGATTGAAATTTTGTAAGAAGTTATAGAAAGAGGACGGATTGTACTTTTATTTGTATTTTTCAAGTCTGAAGGTTAAAACAGTGACATGTGGAAGGCCATACAAGTTCGCTCTACGGAACCAATCTATAATTTAGGTCATCGTAGTAGATTTGACATAACTCTTTCTTGAAGAATCCAATATTGATTAGACTAGTGGGGTTAGAAAGAGGACTTAGAGAGCTACAGAGGACGTAATTTCAGAACTTGGAGATCCGAAATTACAGAGTTGCAGTCGTTTCAAGATCGAGCTCCTAAAATCAAGAACAAGCAAAATGAGGAAGTTTGATGGCAAGGATCTGGTAAATTGGATACTATGGAAGGAGAAATATTTTGACCTACATGATGTACAACTGTTACAAAAGGTACATATTGCATTTTTATATTTAGAACCAAATCAGTTTGTATGGTATAGAAGCTTTGTTCTCGTAAACCACTTGTTACTTGGTCAATTTTCATGGAGGAAATGATAGCACATTATGAGGATACAAAGAGCAACACCTTCTTTAGCCAATTGATAAATCTCAAACAAAAGGGCTCAATGGAAGAGCACATTGAGGACTTCCAAAAATTGAATATAAGGGTAAATGACATTCTAAAGAAGCAAAGGATTGATGCCTTCATATGGACTTTAAAGGATAACATTCAACATGAAGTTCGTCTTTGGGAACCTGATTCATTGGAGAAGGCATTCAAGTTGGAAAAAAAAATTGAAAGTGGAATTATGGAAACAAGGAATCCTACCACTCACGACTATAAATATGGAAGTGTTTTTGCTCCTAGCCTTCCACAACCTACAAGGTTTACACGACAACAATTGGAATAAAAAAGAAAAAATGGCTTTGTCACAGTTGTGATAGCAAATACACTAAAGGTCAAAAGTGTGCTTAGAATAAATTGTTTTACATAGATTGTGAAGAGGAGGAAGAAAAGGATCAAGAAACGTCAAAAGAAGAGGATATACACCAAGACCCAACCCCAAAGAAAGAAGAATTGAATCCGACCATATCTTGTAAAGCATTGGCAAGAATTACCACCCCTCAAACTCTCAAGATAGGACATATCAAGAAGAAAAATGTTCAAGAAGTGAAAGATCACATCAAGCATCAAGAAATCAATCCAACCATATCTTGTAATGCATTGGCAGGAATTACCACTCCTCAAATTCTCAAGATAGAAGGACATATCAAGAAGAAAAAGGTTCAAGCAATGAAAGATCATATCGAGCATCAACAAAAAGTTCTTCAATTTTTAAAGGATAACCCCACTTTGGTGCAGAATTGAATGAAACAATAGGCAGATCAACATTGCAGTGAAAGAAGTTTTGATGTAAGCGATTGGGTATTTTTATAGCTACAACCATACAGACAAATGTCCCTCAAGCAAACTAAGAAGGATAATAAATTATCACCAAATTATTATGGTCCATATAAGGTGTTACAAAATATTGGTAATATGGCATACAAATTGGAGCTTCCGGCATCTTCCCAAGTGCACCTAGTTTTCAATGTTTCATGCTTAAAGAAGGTTATAGGTGAGAAGATCCCAGTTCAAACAATATTGCCAGAAATTGACGAGGAAGGAAAAATCATATTGGAATAGAAAACAGTCACAAAAACAAGAAATCGATAGCTACGAAATCGATTAATTTTAGAGTATCTCATTAAGTGGAAGAACTTACCCGCTAAAGATCCACATGGGAGGATGAGAATTTTATACATAAGCATCCAGAACTAGTCAAGCGTTGAGGACAATACTTTTTTAAGGAGAGGGGCATGTTAGGTCCCTATACTACTAATGTAACCCCTTATTGTTATTAGTGCAGCCCCCTTATTGTATTATTGTGCCAATATAGTCCCCATGTTGTTATTATTATGCCCCATAGAAGCCCACTATTGTTATTGTTGTGCCCCTACAATATTATTGTTATGTAGGCTCTGATTGTATTGGTACCCCTTAGACTCCTATATATAGAAATGAGGTCTTGTCATTTGTATCATCCAAGAATTGTTCATTAGTATAATGTAAAGAAGGTTGCCCCCTTTGAAGAGGCTGATTTCTAAGTCATTGATCTATCTTTTCTATCTTTTCGTGAGTTGATTTCATAACACTCATCCTTTATACAACACACTTGATAATGTAGCAACACATAAACATTAATTGACAACCATAAAAGGAAAGATATTAATGAGAAGACCAAACAAAATCTTAAAGAACAATAAGGCATCCATTATAGTCGGGAATTTTGCACCAATTTTGATAGAGTATTTAAGCAGCATGAAGCCAAATTTGAAAACCTTTACCAGTGTTATTGCAACGTGTGCCAACTTGGCATCTCTTGAAAAGGGTATGGAGATACATGAAAATATAATCGAGAGTGGATCTCATCCTGATGTCATTTTGGTGAATGACCTAATAGACATGTATGCAAAATGTGGGAACATCCAAAAGGCACGGGAATTATTTGACAAAATGCAATATCGAGACATTGTCTCCTGGAATACAATGATTGCAGGATATGCCATGCATGGGCATGGATTGGAAACCCTTGAACTATTTGAACAAATGAAACACTGTGATGTGAAGCCAGACCATATCACCTTACTCGGTGTTCTGACTGCATGCTGCCATGCAGGTCTAGTGGACGAGGGCTACTGGTTCTTCAATTGCATGGGTAAATATTATAAAATCACACCTGCAATGGAACACTATAGCTGCATGGTGGACCTTCTTGGCCGTGCTGGGCATCTAGATGAAGTGCAAGGTTTCATCGACAAAATGCCAGTAAAATCTGACGCTTCTGTGTGGAGTCGTTTTCTTGTTGCCTGTAGGATACACGCTAATATAGGGCTGGGAGAGTGTGTTGCAGAACGCATTTTTGAGCTAGATTCTGAAAATGATGCACCTTACGTGGTTCTCTCAAATATGTATGCTGCAGCTGGTAGGTGGGTTGACATTGAGAAAATACGGAAAATGATGAAAAACAGAGGATTAAGAAAGACACCTGGATGCAGTTGGATTGAGGTCGATAAAGAGGTGCACACTTTCTTTGTAGGTGATTTGTCAACCCCCACAAGTGAAGAAAATGTCTACAAAGTTGTAAATTAGTCTTCGGGAAACAAAGGTATTGACTCTTAGGATAGGCTCCCAATACAACATATCCAATTAAAGATTCGTAGGAGGTTTAAGGCAGAGTCTTTTCCCAAATTCTCACTACAGCGAGAAACCAGAGATGGTAATTTGGTTGTTTGCCAATGGGTTTGTATTTCAATGGTGAGGGTGGTGACGTTTCAAGCTGCTAACCAAGGTTCCATTCCCCTCAAGTTACATGCATAACATTATCATAACTTGTAAGCATGGGTTGCTTTACCTGCAAAAGCAAGGCGGCCCATAACATTCGAGGAAAAATAAATGGTTGTTAAGAATGTCCCCAGTAAGAGATATTCAAATGCAATCAAGTCCAATTCTGAGATTGAAGCCGTATAATGAGGAGGCAGAACATTCGAGAAAAAATATATGGTTGTTAAGCATGTTCCCAGTAAGAGATATTCAAATGCAACTAAGTCGATTTCTGAGATTGAAGCACAAAAGGTAATTATGAAGGATGCCCATTATTACCTTTGTCTCAAAAATGATGGGAATTGTTGTTGGGATAAGTTGTGATGCCAAGCTAGCAAGCTGTAACCACAGGCTAGTTATAACTTTAAATAGGCTTTAGGATGTTGTCAACTTTGCACCAGTAGAAAGGACCAACTAAGTTCAATTTTCAATCTTGAGGACATGGTGCATTTGGAAATCTAGTGTGCTTTTCTAGGCTTGATCTGAAGAATTAATGTGGCAAAATTGACGAGATACAATGATGCTTAGATATATCAGTGAGGTTTAAGACATCTAATAAGATGATTAGTATATATATCATATTATTTATTATAAAGTTCAAAGCAAAAGTTTCTACGTTCATGTATATTGAGATGCCTTTCCTTCTTTATGATGACGTCGGTCATAGTAGGGTTGACTGTGTCTTCCAAATTGAAAGAAGGTTTGTAGAAGGTGGAGAGTGGTCTTTCTGTGGATACCTTATGGAGCTCCCTGGTTATTTGTATATCAATACGGCATCAAAGAGCAATGCCTTTGGTTAATAGTGCGATGCCTTAAAAATTATCCAAGGTAGGGCTTAGTGTTCAATTATTTTGCTTGTTCATGTGTTGCCATGATGCTTCCATGCCTTTTTACACCAAAGTTCTTGTGACAATCAACGACGTGCTTTCCATTTTAGCATGGTGGTGTGACAATTGTAAGCATATTTTTATTCATATGATAGCACAGATTAGGTAAGTTAGTTAACCAATTAAAGTTCATCCCTTGGATAGATATGCATAGGCTTTAGAGACAATATTGATTAGACACTGGTATTGATGAATTTTCATTTGAATTTGTTGAGAATCCATGTGGCAGAGAAAATAAGGCCAGTGATACGTAACAAGGCCAATGAAAGGATTTAGCCTGAAGATACATGATGTCTATGACGAAATTTGTTCAACTGTTCTGTCTTGGAAAGATCTTGAGCTTGTTATTTTCTATAGAAAGCAGCGGGATATTTTTGGGATTGTCCCCCTTCACTCTTGCGCAGCCTACTTGAGAAATGTATTGCCGTTGCAACAAAGAAGTTAAGTCCTTGGCATTGGGGTTTCCATGGAGTTGTCCTCACAACCATATGGGAGAGTTTTGACCAAAGGCCCAATTGGTCTGCAGCATGGAGCCTTTGGTGCGAGGGTTTCCATGGAGTTGTCCCAACAGCCATGTGGGAGGCCTCCAGCTAAGGCCCCACCACATTCAATCCTTTAGAGCTGAGAGAAAATGGGGAACCGTCTCGCTCAATTGTTGGGTTCTTCCTTTACCTTGTGAACCATTTAGAAGGTGGGACATGGCAAGGTTGAAGGGGGCTGGCTGATTGACAACTAACAACATTTCTTAAGGTGGCACCATGGCATCCTGGATTATGGTTTGGTGAGCAAGTAGACTTGGCATATGGGCAGGATGATTTGGTGGCCAAAACTTACATGCAGTATATACAAGGGAGGCAGTCCAATGATATTCTACCCAACATCTAATATAAACTAAAATGTGTTCAAGTAAATATATTATACGAGTCCCTTCCCACATTAGATTGTGGAATTATTATTCATGCATAGAGTTAATAATCTAGATTCAAGAGTGCACAGATCTGATGATTACTAGAACTTGAAGTTTAAGAAACCATAACTCAGGCTATGGTTGTCCAAATTGGTTTAATGAGAGCTCGTTGGAAATGTTTCACAGGAAGGATTTTTTGGTTTGTCTGATTAGGCCATAATTGTACGCCTTATCCCCATAAATCCAAAGAAATAGATTAGATTGTGAACCCATGGCTGAAAGTCACATGATGACTCATTATTTCTTGTACTGGAATCAGAGTGGTTAGGGAAACCTGAAGATTCCTCAAATCATGTCTCTTCAAGCATATAGGAGATCACAATGACGGTGCAAGGGTTCTCCTAGTATTGTCTACCTCCAAAAAATTGTAAAATATAAGTCTTTGCTTTGACCCTCCTTTCCCATCCATGCCTTGCTTTATTGCACTATTGTTATGAACTAGGATCCCAATACTTGAATTGAGTTCTTTGTTCGTTTTTCTTCTGGGTCCTTTTCATATATGTTGGTTTGTGGGTGCCTCATCCCAGCCTTCGAAAGCAAATGTTATGATACTTCAACGTATGTCACATGGTTCGGGTTCGAGTTTGAGTTCGACAATGATTATGTTTTGATTCTATGAGAATTTTATTGCAGTTAATCTGGTAATTATTTGCCTATCTTTTTCAGATTATTTGTCCCAACAAATTAATTTATTTCAAATACCAAATAAAAACACAATTGCAAATTTCACCAAATATTAAATCACGGGAACTGAGAAAACATCACACATAAAATGGACACCAATATTGTTGCACAAATTGTCTCTGGTGAAACCCCAGAGGGGGAAAACCAATTTTATAGACAAGGGTTTATATTATTAATTCTTCAAAGAATTGAAAATGTACATAAATTGCTTGCCTAACACTGACAAAGCTCTGGTAATTTTCCTTTTCAATATAGCTGACCAAATCGAACCTTTGCAAATCAAATCGGCCTCTATTGAACAACTTGCATTGCCTATGTGAATTCACATTGCGCACTAGAAATGTGCAATAACCTTTCTGGTAATTCGCTCTACGTCCAAAAATTCGATCCTGTAAGTTTATTTGACTCCAACAATTCGCTTAGCCGATTCACCAAACTTCCAATAAATTGCTCTGGTAACTGACAACACAAATTGATCCTCTAGCAATTTGCACTGGTAGATTGGCAACACGCACCAGTAATTTCGACCTCCTTTTGTCTCTTAGAAAACTGGAATCACTGTGAAGAATTTCCTCTGGCAAATCTTTTCCTAGTTTCTCTTGTTGAAACCCTACTCTTGGTGTCTCCCACATTATCACTGCGCATCCCTTGTTCACTCGAATTGTGTCTCCAAGAGCCTCATCAATTTCTTCTTATAATCTCTCATTGAGCAATCAATGACCATGCTCTAATCACAATTGATGGCTATGATCATCTTGATCCCATCAAGTCACTTTTCTAGAAGTCATTAGAGAGAAATTGACTTGTCTCAATTAACAATGATTAATTAACTCGTTACCATAAGTTAGACTTAGGAAAATAATTTATTTTTTTTGTAAGCTTAGTAGTACTTTCTCTATTCATATTATCCAACCATAATCAAGTTTTTCCAATAGTGTCAGGTGGCCTCAACTTGCCCGTAGGAAACCAGGTTGGCCACCTGTCAGTGTTAAAAGATGTCCAAAATTTAAATGTGTCTTTTTCTACCATCGATGCAACATTTGCTATTCTATCTACAATAAACATCAACTTAGGAAAGTAAAGGTTATTCGTCATAAAAAAAGAAAATTTTGTCTTGCACCCTATTTTACTCTTCATCTGAAGACTCCACTGAGGCTGGGGCTTTAGCGTTGGACCTTGGCATCTCGCTTCTCCTCATATCTTGCAGACTTTGCTCTATCCTGCTCAGAGTTAGGTTGTTTCAGTAGAGTTGAATCTGAACAACTGCTATCTCCCTATGGAGATCTGCCTTACTGGGCTCCTTCGTTTTGGTTTCCTCTTGTCCCTCATGTCCCTTGTTTAGTTCTTGTTCCTTGTTGAGAGTCATGGCTTAGGCCAATATGTTCTTCATAACCCAGTGTTGTTGGATTGTTTGTCGGAATAGAGTATGGCGGCCGCAAGTGTTCCCCAGATCTTGCACCATGGCTTCCCACTCTTCTGTCTTGATATCCTGGTTGGTGATGCTGTCATTGAGTTCCCTTCCCCATCCAACTATTTGTGCTCTTACCTCTAGTGTATTTCCAACCATGTACGCACTGATAAGAGTTTGCATGTGTTCCTTTCCAGTCTTCTTGCCTCGCCTGCCTTGGCCTCTGCTAGAGGTTGTGTCCCCCCCAGTGGTCCATTTCCCTACCTTACTTGTTCCTCTGTTGCCTCATTTAGCCACTTCTTTTCCATCTCTAGCCATACTTTCTCTATCCCGACTGCGATTTTCTTTGCCCGTTTCTTTCTCCTCTGTAGGAATGCTCGCTATACGCACTGCGTGATCCGGGTCTCCAAACTGTGCTACACTCGGATTATTATTAAACCTATAACAGTGACATAACAATTATCAGTAATTTGTGTGAATACTCCCCAAATTGTCATATTTTTATTTTCTCTGGGTTTGTCTTCTCGCCCAAGTCCTGGCAGCTTGGGTTTACCCCCCTTTTCCCGCTGATTCCCCCCTGACTGCTCTTGGGTTAACATTCCTCGGCCTCTCAAATTTTCTCCTCTCCGATTCATCTCTCCATGGCTACCCGCAACTTGCTGGTCAACCTTTAGAGTCCTACAGGAGTGTCTACAATGGGTAACCTTATCCCTGTTCTGAGTTTCAAAAGGGTTTTCCTTTCCAGCGTTTCTCCCCTCGGGTATCTCCACTCGAATTGCAACCCTGGAGAGCCCCTGGGTCTTATTCTGGACAATCCGGTTTGCTTTCACAGCAAGCCATACTATCCATAGCCTTGCTTCATAGGCCTCCGGGAAACCCTCACCTCTGTCTCGTCTACTTGTTTTATCTCTTCCGCGCTTCAAGTACCACCTGCCTGGGGCTGTTATCTTTTTGGGCTCTCCCTTAACAAGAGTCTCATTACCTCCCCGACTGCCTTCATTCCCTCTTTGTTCCTCTTCCCAAGTCGACCTTTTAACTTTACTATTTCTCTCCACTTCAGTATCATTCCAGACCAGGTTAGGGTTCCAGGAACCTCTAGTCTCAACTCGTTCCGAGTCCTGGTTTTCCCGAAGCCCCTTCCCTAATGCTTCTAAATTAAACATTACTATAATTCTAATGTTTGGGGCATTGAGGATTACATACCATCGGTTTTTTGTTGAGCCGTCAGCATCCACCGGCCTGCGTCTGCTTCTTGCGTCCACCACCTTTCTCTTCTCGTTCCCTCGCCTTCATTCTCTGCATGCAATTTTCCTCTTTCTCTATTGCCTTCACCTCTTTTTGTTTTTTTCCTGTTGTCACTGCTATCTTCTGTCCCACCTCCCACATGTCTTCCTAATTCTCTTGCCGCCCATTCTTTCATTCCTTCTCCTCGAGATGATGAACCTCTAACGCTTCCATCTCTGTCCTTCATTAACTCCCTAGTGCCTCCAACTGCTCTTGCCGTGGGTACCTCTCTATACTCCTGCCACTTGCTATCTCGGTTCTGCCCGCCCTCTCGCTTGCCCCTAAACCTTCCTCTTTGCTTACCCTTCTCACCTACATATGTCCTTGTTCTGAACCTTCCTCCTCCCTACCCTGTCCTTCTTGTTGTACTCCTTGCTGTCGCAGTCTCCCACTTCTCGATGTCCTCTTTGTCCTTGGGCCCAAGTGGGTGGTCCCTGTCACCTCCACCTCCCATCCCTTTTGGCCCACCTCGCCTTTATTGATACACCCCGATCAGGGGTTTTCCTCTTTCTCCTTATCTTCTTATAGGATTTCTACTAGTTTTTGCATCCCCAACATTTGTAATAACTCATCTCCTCTTATGTCTAGGTTTCTACCTACCTGGCCACATCCCCAGTTAGTGAGATTATCAGCTGCCACGTTGCCCATCCTATGGACATGTGTTGGTATGATGTACCCAATCTGTCAAGTTAGCTTGCTGATCTCTTGGACTAGTCTTGCCATCCTCCAGCTTTGGCTGATTTTTTCCTAGTGAGTCCCTTGTTGTAGCTTTTTCACCATGTCTATTGCCATTTTCAAATCTCCCTCCACCTGTAGACTTTGGAACCTCTCCCTTATCGCTATTTCCAGTCCTCTTTTCAAAGCATGAAGCTTTGCTTCATTGTTGCTTGCAGTGTCGTAGTCCATAGTGAATATTCGGATCGTTTTTCCTTCATCATCTCTGAATACTCCTCTTGTCCTCGCTGCCCCAGGGTTCCCTTTTGCAGCTCCATCAAAGTTAAGTTTGATAAATTCTTTCTGAGGCCATGTGAAGTAGTTCTCAGACGCTCTTTTGGTGGTATGGTGCTTCCACGAGGAGGCATTTAGCATATAAGGCTTCAAATTTAGACCTATCATTATTCTTTCTTCCAAGGGAGCTGTTTTCCTCCCCTCTTCATACCATTTCTCTGCCAGTATCAATTCTCTAATGTTCTGGAGTATCCTTTTCCATCTTTCTTCTTCTATTCTTTTTTATTCTTTGAAGATTAGATTATTTCTTTCCTTCCATATTGCCCATAAGAAGAAACCCAAAGAAAGTCTCTAGGCTCTATTCAAAATTGGGTTTTGGTAAGGCATTTTCTGCCAATTATCCATTTTTACTTTCATGCTATTTGGGTTCCTGTCACTTACTCCGAAGAGTTGATTATGGTTTCTCTACAATTTTTCACTGTTTCTGCAGGAATTGGTCATATGTTCCATTGTTTCAGCTTGTTCCTTACATAGGCTACATATCGAAGGTCCCAACAGGCCTTTATTCTGTAGTTGGTCCCAAGTAAGTGCTCGCCCATGTCAAAGGATCCACATGAAGAAGGCAATTTTTGGCCATGTCTTTTCTTGCCATATTTTATCCCATCGTTGTGTCCCCTATTGTATGTGGTGTGTTGCTTGTAGATGATATCCCTCTTGAATTGTAAACATCCCTTTAATCCTATATCCCCATCTGGGAATGTCTGACCCCTCCGCTTTTGCAATTTTCCGGGTTTCCATCTCTTTCTCATATTCCTTCCATTGGGGTGTTCCGGGGGCATCTGGCCAATCCTATTTTTGTTTCCACTTTCTCTAGTACTCTTCGGGTTCCATGTTCCAGAAGTTTTTTACGGTTTGTTCTTCATGGATATTTGTATATTGACATATTGTTTCTAACTCAGGTTTGTTGTTTAGTTTTTCTCTATGTTGCCACACTTCTTCCCAAAATTTGGCTTTGTCTCCTCCCCTTATTTCCCAGAAGCTATGGGTTTTGATCAAATTCCTATTGTCTGAGGCTAGGTTCCAGATGGCTGATCCTTTTTTGTTGTCCTGGAGCCTCAGCTTTCCTTCAGTTGAGCTCGGCATGCCATACTTCCTCTCCCATAATTGCTTCCATAGATCTGCTCCTCCCTAGATTTATCTCCACCAGAGCTTTGCCCCCATGACCTGATTGAGAATGTATGGGTCTCTGAGTCCCAGCCCCCATCTTTTAGGGGTTTGTTGAGCCAGTGCCATGATAGTAGAGCCCATTTTTTTTTTTTTTTGTTCTTGGCCCTTGCCACAAGAACTTTTTGAAGATGTCTATCATTTTTTGGCAAATTGTTTTTGGCGTCGCTTGATTGGTTAATTGGTAAATTGGGATAGATTGTAGCACTGATCTCAGTAGTATTACCCAACCCGACATATTCAGTGTCCTAAACATCCAATTCTGCATTCTCCCTTGGATTTTTGCCAACAGGGGTTTTGTTATGAAACCAGCTCAAGAAAAGATAGAAAAGATAGATCAACGCCTTAAAATTCAGCCTCTTCGAGGGGGCAACCT
>APFE031167631.1:2790-29579 GCA_000404065.3 Pinus taeda | reverse complement strand
AATTTAAAAGTTATAGATAATATATATTTAATAATATAAAAATATTCTTTAAACATACATAACACACCATCCAACAAATAAAAATAAAAGTTTACAAATAATTTTTCAATTTCCACATCACACAAATCCCAATCTTAAAAAAAAACTATCATAGAAAATTTACATGCATTGAGATATAAACATGCATTGAAAATTAAATCTTTTAAATCTTCCAATAATTAAAAATTTAAAAATTATAGATAATATATATTTAATAAAAAATATTCTTTAAACATACATTACACATCATCCAACTAATAAAAATTATCATTAAAAATTTTACACTTTAAAAAACAATTATCCAAAAAAACTATTAAAAATAAAAACAATTAAACTAAACATAAATATATTATACACTGTTTAAATATATTAAACATTACAACAAATTGTTTGAGTAATTAAATTGCATGTCACATAAAAACACGTCTTCGAATAAACAAACATCCAAATTAATTTTATCAATTGCACCCATGACAATACCATCCCAAAAGCAAACATTCAAATTATTTTTATCAATTGCACCCACTGACATTACCATCCCAACAGCAAAAAGTTTGGAATAAACATAAAAAATAAACAAGACTTACGAACAAAAGTTTAGAATAAGCCTCGAAAATAAATAAGACTTAAAGACTTAAAAACATAAGTATATTAAACATTATAATAAGTATATTAAATTAAAAGGCATGTCAAATAAAAACACGCCTTGAAATAACCAAGCATCCAAATTAATTTTATCTTAAATTGAAGCAATATAAATTAAATCTTTTTTATCTATATCTAATTTCTAAATCTAGCCATAGATAACATTAATAAAAATCCTTACAATTTTTTTAAATTTTTTTTCTATTAACTCATTCAATATTCCAACGAAAAAATTAATTCATAATAATAAAAAAAATTGTAACTGCTTAAACCCTTTTTTTAATTGGACAAACCTTCTCGTCATTCAAATGGAATAACACGAAAACACTATGAAAAAAAACATTTTCATTTAATGGTTACAATTTGAGAGGTATTAGACTTAAATTATAGTTAGGCAACTTTCATCATTCAAATTTCATATACAACTCATCGTCCACATAAATCCAAAAGACTATATTTAAAGGGAAGCAAAAACCTTCCGAATTAAATCGTGCAAATTCATCGAAAGAAATCATTTGCAAAAAAAAATTATGAAATTATTTTATGCACACATCATAACTTCTGCGTGGCTGGTACCACAAATGGCATGATTTTTTGGCTCTTTGAAATGGCGTTTTAGACCGCTCGATGGCATGTCTATATTCCGAGCAAATTTCAATACTGGACCCTGGTTAGACTAGCGAAATTGTTACTGTAAGCCAGTTAAATAAATTTTGTAGAATTTGCAGATATAGATTCTAGAACTAACCTAAGTCCAAAACTGAAGGCCAGTTAAATAAATTTTGCAAAATTTGCAGATATAGAACTGACCTAAGTCCAAAACTGAAGCAACCAAAGTCCTCGGAATATGAGCCAAAGTAACCAAGGTCGTGAGTAGTGAAAGGGGATTCCTCTGTCAGAGAAATAGAACACTGATCGCTGAAGTAGAGTTCTGGAAGGCCCAGTTGAATGAAAATTTGGCGAAAGTAGCTCAAATGCAAGATGAAAGGCTCCAAAATGAGAGGGTTTTACAACAATATACAACAGAAAATATTGATTTGCAATCCAACTTGAATGATTCCAAGGGAAAGACTCAGGATCTGCTCAGAAAAAGTCAAGAAAACACACATTTGTGGTACGCTGAAAAGAGTAATTTCGAAGGCACTGTCGCAGAGCTGAGAGGAAAACATGAGTTGATGGCTATTGAAATGGTATCACTGACCCAAAAGAATCAAGATCTAACAGTTGACTTGGAGCTCATCAAGTGCCAGCTGAATGCATTGGAATTTGGAATCTGAGCTAAATGAGTCCAAGAAGAAGACTCTGGAATTGCTTCAAAAAAGTGAAGAAGACCGGCATTTATCGGATGAGAGAAAGAGCAATCTGGAAGGCACTCTTGCAGAGCTGCAAACAAAACAAGATGATTTGACGCTACAGTTGTCTAGAAAGAAAGAAGTTGAAGAAGAATTTCTCGCAGCATTGTCCTCTTTAGAAGAAATGAAGGAATCTACTTCCAAGGGTGAGATTCAAATAGCTAATTTAAGGAGTCAGCTTTTAGCTGTTGCAGAGAAAAAGGATGGTCAACTCTCGGATCTACAGAGACAGCTTTCAGCCATGGCAGAGGAGAAAAAGAGCCAGCTAGCGAATTTACAAGATCAGCTTTCATCTATTGGTGAGGGTAAAAAGATTCTTGAGGAGGAAAACAAGTGTTTACGAACTGAATTGTATAAAAGGACATTATGTTCAGAGGAAGAGAAGGTAATACTTGACTGGTCGTCGGAACATCAGAAAAAGTTAAGCCATACAGAACAATGAACCAATTCTAGGACATCTTGGTATATTCAATATATCGCAATAGAGAGGATTGCCTTCCAATAATTAAAAGCGCATTCATTGAAAAAAACATTCATTGAAAAAAACATTGAAGTTTGCAGGCAGTACCTTGACAACGCTGTTGAGGCCGCAGGCGTGAAGCTCCTTGTTGGCTCTGATCTGTTGGCTCTGATTCGTGATGGGGTTTGCTCTCTGGCTTCTGCTTAAATCCTTGACAATCGGGTGTTTTTCTTTGACAGAACTCTCACAATACCCTCTGTTCTGCTATGTTCTGCTAGTTCTTTCTTCAGCAGCACCGTGGAATACTTATGTTTAATTGGAAGGAAACTAACAGTCTACTGCAGCGAACACTTATGTTTAATTGGAAGGAAATTAGTCCAGTGCAGCGAACTAACAGTCAACTGCGACTGCCAATTAAACTAACTTAACTTCCAGAAAACTAATCATTTATTGCTATTTAAACTGAACGTTTGAAAAAATTAAATTTACCAGAATCTCAAAAAATAAATTTAACTGCAAGAAACGGCAAGAGGAAACGGTCTCGTTTCGCCGGAAACTGTTTCTTGGCACGGAAAACGAGAACGACCGTTGCGAACGGTGTTTCTGGGATCGTTGCAGTTTCGCCGACGGTTTTTGCCAGAAACGGCAGACATCGTCCCGTTTCTGGTAACAGGGTGATGCAACTCATGCAAGTTCATAATAATAATGAGCTGCTTCGACTGAACGTTATAGATGATGTGAATGGAGAGAATTCACAATTAGATCCAAAGCATGCCAATCCTACATTTGAACTACTTCCGGGAAACGTTATAGAGGATGAAAATGGACACAATTCGCAGCCAGATGGAGACCATTCTAACCGGTCATATGGCATATACAAGTTATTAAATATATATGCCGTGAGTCAGGCCGGGATTCTAGCTACTGTGTCTTCTGCAAGGAGAAGAAGAGAATGGAGTCTATTACTGCTGTCTGGGCTTATTAGCATCGCAATCATTGTCGTTATAGTGTTGAAATTCTCTCAACAGTTGAGACAACTCTGAAAGGAAGAATACAACGCTTGGATTGCACAAAAGACTGCCATTGTGGTAATGTTAGTGACGGTGTCACACTGCATCTTGCTCTCCTTCACTTGACTTTTCCAAGCCAGAGGTAACAGTGTGAATCTTCCTGGTCTTTCAGGGTCAGGTGAGTTATTTACCTTCAATAAGAGATTGGATGTCCTTTGTCCTTTTGGCTTTTTCTAATAGATTATTTTATGAAAAGTCACATAAATACATAAACTCTTTATTGGATGTCTTTTTGTCCTTTTCGTTTTTTCTACTGGATTGTTTTGTGAAAAATCACATAAATACGTAAACTCAGAATCAGCGACACCAATTTCCATATCTTTTTTTCCAACTGAAGTTTTCTAATGGGTTATTTGGTCAAAACTCAAATAAACACAGTCTCTTTATCGGACGCAGGGTTGGAAGTTGGAAGTTGGAATTTTTTTTACGTACAATATAATTTTTATTTGATTTTTATCTAATGTTTTGGGCCTTTATGTTTTGGGCTCATTTGTTGATTGATACCAATTTCTAGCAGGGGCTTCTGTCACAAGCTTGCTCTTTCTCTGTGTCTGTAATTTCTTTCTGATAGCCAACTCCTGGTGAACCAGTGGTGAACCTACTCAGATCTTTCTCGCACTAGCGACCTTTTTCAACGGCTTCCTAGCCTTATACGGTCTTGGCGTCCCTTCGATCCTTTGGCGAACTTCCTGCGAACTTCGGATGAAAGCTCAGAGAGAACTACTATCACAGCAGATTCTTTATAAATGCACAAAGGTACTCAGAGATGAAAATGGAATACTCATTTTATTTCAGAATGAAAAACTTCTTACAGAATGCTCTCAGAGCTTTTACAGAGATTGATTCTTTCTAGAAACAGACTAGTCTTGCTTTTTCTGGACTTTTCACAGCTTAATCATAAGCAAGTTACTACCAGAGGCTTCTGGCAAGATCTTAGGCTCTATCTCAGAATCAGATTTTACACACCAAACTTGACTCTTCTAATGATTCGGCCACTTTAGGTTCTTACCAGTGTCGAGCACACTGATACGCAGGCTTCTCGAATCAACTAAGGACCTTGAGTAATTACTCGTGATGCAAGCAGATCGGATTCAATATCTGCAGATGCAGAGCAGGAGAATACTCGACTCAAATACACACGACTTAGACTAGATAACTCTAAGACCCGATGCCCTCTAATGAGCCTTACCCTTCTTTATATAGCCATAGAAGGGGGGACAAACATTACTGTTCTACAGACCAAAAGGACCTCCAGAATCATTTTATTTCCAGTCTTTTATCAAAGCAACGTCCGCACAAATATTCGGGCCAGGCCGAATAATTGCTTTCGGGTAATGCATGTGATAAAACTATACTGAAAAGTAGATTCTTGTACAAAAACCAGATTTATGGCGATCTACACAGTGGATACTTTTGTACCAAAAGCCCACGAGAAAAGACTAGGAAAGAATATTTACACGGTGGAGGCTTTTGAACAGTAAAGCCCACGGGAACACTGGTCACAATTAAGCCCTTGTGACTGGTACTTATTCAGAATAAAGTAAAATCAGGGAATCTTTCCCTCTTGTAAAGCAGGTCATCACATGCCTTGGTATATATTCGCCGGACTATCATTGGCTTTCCCAGTATGATTTGATGTTGCACTTTAGTTAGTACGCACCATTCTAAATGATCTACCATATATTCATGGAGTGCATAATTAGTCATGTGGAATGGGTCCCATTCTTTGACTGTCATTTCTTTGACTGTGTTGTAGATGCGATGATAGCAATCTCCAATATTATAATCAAAACACTTCTGACAGTGTCTTCTTTGAAATCCTTCATGGTACACAGGATCCATAGCTGTTCTGTTAACGCCGTAATCTGTCCACCAATTTCTGAACCATTCACATTGCCGATTATTTTGTGAGGCTGCCATTGTGCTGAACTTCAATTTTGTATAATGGGTGTCTGTTTTATCATCTACATTCATAAAATCCCACCATAACTTTTTATAGTCCTGGAAATTGTAAACTGTGTCTGGGAATATTATCTTTGGGTCATTCCTTGGCCACCTTGCTCCTTGTTGGATGTGTGAAAGATTTTCCCATAAATCTCTTGTACGGTAAATACAGAAGTATGCCCCATAGATTCTGGTATTGCTGTCTCCTTGGTGACCAATCCGTCCAATGTCATGAAAATTTGACTCTAATGCCTCTCTTGCCGTCCTTGCATCAGCCTTTGCTTTAGTATATATCATGTCATGGATCCATTTTCTACCTTTTGGATATATTCTTCTTTCTGGGACATAATGTTGAAGATCTGAATGCGGCTGGAGATCTGCATCGAGGACTTTGGTATTTCGTAGTTGCCATGTAGGCTTCCAGCTGTTTTTGTATGTTTCCCAGTCTTGGTTATCTGGGATAGTCCGCAGAACTTCACATTTCTGACTTGGATCCCATTCAGTGACAATTATCATGACTTGTGTAATATCTTTTTCAAGATATTCTCGGCTGAGAAAATCAGGGAGGCAGTTTTGTTCTCCTTTAATGTGCTCAACAGAAAAATCAAAATTTGCAAATAATGCTTGCCATCTGGCAAACTTTGCTTCTTCTGGTTTTTTGATATCTTTGGACAAAACTTTCTTCAAGGCTGAGGCGTCTGTCCTGAGGAGAAATGATTTGTTAATAAGATAAACTGCAAATTTGCTAATACAATTCCAAGCAGCTTTTACTTCTCTTTCAATAACAGAATATTTCTGTTCAGTTGGGTTCCAGACACCTGAGGCAAACTGAACTACTTGTTCCTCTTTACCAATCCGTTGTTTCAGAATTCCACCCCAACCAATATCACTGGCATCAGATTCTACAATCTTAAAGGCTTCATCATCTGCAATATATAAGATGGGCAAGGATTTTACTTTTGCCTTAATTTCTTGAACTGCTCTGGTGTGCTTTTCTGTCCATGGGGGAGGATTTTTGCCGGTTCTTGGATTGAGCAATTTTCTGTCACTGGCACAATCTTGGTAGAAATTGCTTACATAATTTAAACATCCAAGGAACCTCTGCAGTTGTGTCTTATCTTTTAAGACATCTGGAAACTTGTCTGCAAACTCAATTGCATGTTGTTGTAGAGATATCTGACCATTAGCAATCTGATGTCCCAAAAATTTGACAGAAGTCTGAAACAATTCCATCTTCTTTTTACTAAGTACAAGACCATTTCTTCGGACTAGGTTCATAAAAATATTTACATGCTTAAAATGGTCATCAAGATTTCTAGAAAAAATTAAAACATCATCTATATATACAAGCATCCAATCAAAATATGGTTTGAAGATATCATCCATGACTTTCTGGAATTTGGATGGAGCGTTTTTGAGGCCGAAGGGCATGACATTCCACTCATAATGTCCTGCAGGGACACTGAAAGCAGTCTTGAATTTATCTTCCTCATAGATAGCAACCTGCCAAAATCCAGCTTTTAAATCAAACTTGGAAAATATCTTTGCTCCTGCAATTCTTCTGATTAAGTCTCCTTTATGTGGAATTGGGTATGTATCATCTTCTAGGACTAGATTTAGAGGTTTATAGTTTATGACAAGCCTGGGAATTCCTCTAATCTGTTCTGCTCTTTTATTCACATAGAATCCATAGCAGTTCCAGGGACTAGTGGATTCTCTGATTAAACCCCTGTTAAGCAATTGCTGAATCTCTTGTTGACACAATGTTCTATATTCTTTGCTCATAGGTATTGCTCTACTTTTGCAAGGCTTACCTTTGTAACCTTCTTTGTATGGCAGTCTGATTGTATGTTGCTTCCTATGCCAGAAAGCATTTGGTTCTTCTGAACAACATTTCTTTGCCAATTTTTCTTTAAGCTCTAGAATCTTGTTCTTTACTTGTGGCTGTTTCAGCTGATCTTCAATTCTCAGCTGACTCTTCAGATCTTTAAGATTAGTTAACAGAGATTCTGCTTTGTTCAATTTTTGCATGGCTTGGACCATTGTGGAGACCCGAGGGGTAGAAACATATGGGAGCTCAATTCTTTTTCTTGTACCCCTGGATGTGGGTACGGAGATGAGATAACCAGATTTATTTCCTTTCATCCTCATAGAACCATGAGGTTCTACTGCAGCTAAAAAGATATTACCTAATATGCAATCAACAGGTATGTCTGCAATAGCAAATTTCATGTATACACAATGAGTGTCAAAGCATAAAGAAGCTCTAGGGATTTCATATTTGAGCTTTTTGTTCCCCAATCCAACAACTTCTCTTTCTGCAGAAACCCAAAATTTTGCTGGGATGTTTTTAATGTTCAGAATATTAATATCAGCACCAGAATCCAGCAATGCAGTCATAAAATATACTTGATCTTGGATACAGATTTTTACCTTTACATGATGCTGTTGATATGTAATAGTAAATAATCGCATATCCTGAAAACCAAAATATGGATCTGGTCTCCCTTCTGCAATTTCAATCTCATTGTGCCTGGAATCCCACTCTTCTTCTTCTTTTGTTTTGATCGTTTTTCCTTTCTGCAATTCTGCTATCTGTGCTTTAATAGCAGAGATTTCTGATTTGAGCTGGTGGATTTCACCGCTCACTTCTCCCAATGTCAGGCATTTTATTTTCCCCGGCTTCTGATGATGCCTTTGAAAAGATTTGGTATTTCTTTCATATGAAGCATCAACAAATACTGGCTTCTTACCTGTATCTCTTGAAGCTTTGGATTTGAGCTGGTCTGTAAAAGCTTCGATCAGGTGATCTTTCATCGGCCCTTCTTCCATACTCCTGATCTGTGCTAAGATTTTCATTTCAGCTTCTTCTTCAGTGGATGCCATAAGGACTTTTTCTTTGACAGGCCTTGTCCTTTGTTCTTCTTCGCTGGAGCTGTCAGAAGCTTCAGAATCATTGTAAAAAATATGGCATGCACATTCATCAGAATCTGAACAAGAACATTCTGATGTATCTGAATCACTAAATTGTCCCACATTTACTTGAACTTCTTCCTCTGTACTACTAAAAGAGTCCAGAGATGAATCTTCTACCTGATGCTGCGCTGCAATATGGAAATTTGGACAGTGTTCTGTGGGATGTAGTTTGGACTTACATCTAAGACAGGAGAATGAACTAGCATGTTCCTTTTTGACTTGTTTAGCTTTCTTAGCATATTCAGCTGTCTTTTTCCCTCTTTCTAATTTGGATTCTTCACCCTGAGGACATCTTGAAGCAGTATGTCCTGTCTGTCCACAAACCCAACATGTTATTTTGTTCCATTTTTCTTGTTTGGACGAGTGTAAATGAATATCAGAGGGATTATAATAATGAGTTTTTGGAATATACCGATAATATCCTTTCCTTTTTGGGGCTTTATCCCTGGTGGGATATTTCTTTTTATTTTTCGGATAATTCCTTTTATTCTTATAGAAAGTCTCTTTAAATTCTCTTTTGGCCTTTTTCCTAGACTTTCTTCTTTTCACTAATGGATCATCAATTGTTAATCCATATTTACTGCAAATAGATTTTCTGTCTGGCAACTTAGACAATTTCTCTAAGGATTTGTTGACTCTTGAACTAGTACAAAGGCTAACTAGAGTCTTTGTAATGAGAGAATAGATTTCTCCCCATGTATGTGACTCATAAGGCAATTGGAAAATGTCCTGCATTTTAAGATAATCAACAAATCTGGAAAGTAGAGCAGCAAGATATACCTGTTTCCAAAGAAGATTTTTGGAATCCTTCACTTCATAGATCCGCTGCATCCAGTCTCTATGAAAATCATCATATTGAGACATTTTATGGCATTTGAGGTTCATCAGGATAACCTCATGTTTGTCTGCTATTTCAACTTCACATCCACACCAATGCTCCAGAATCATTGATGTCAGGGCACCAATCATGTTATTTGTCACAGTGCCATCTTGGTTGTGAATTACATCTCCCTTTTCATCCTTCAAGACTTCAGCCTCCATGGTCTCAACCAACTTTGGAGATGACTCTGCTTCCCACCATCTGAGAAGGGTACCTGTAAAACACTGAATGATAGTTTTACAAGCATCTACTTCTGATTTTCCTCTTAGACACATGAGTTTGTATTCTGTATACATGATGTCAATCATTTGACGAATTTGGCCTACACTCATGTTGTCTATATTCCATTCCCTATGGGAATCAGGGAAAAAAGTATGTGCTTCAGGCATTTTCCCTTTTCCTTCTATATCTGGTGCAGAGTATCTGTTATATCTATGCTCAAGGGGCTGTCTATGCTCAAGAGGCTCATAAATCGGGAGGATTTGAGCGTCTGGTTCTTCAAATAAGGAAGCTATTGTAATTTTTTCAGATCCTTCTTCTTTGGTTTCCTTGGGAAACAGCAAAGGGAATTTTTCCACATTTTTTATTGAATGTTCAATCTGAATGTTTCTCTTAACCAAAAATGAACTGGGGACTGGCTTTTCTACTTTTGTGATCTGCATCTTATCAAATTTTTCATTTAAGCCAGTGAGGATTGTCTTAGTTATGTCAATGTGACCAACTAGATTCTCTCCCAATTCTTCAATTTTTGTCAATGACTCTTTGGTGTATGACCGAGTCATGCTGGAGTCAAACTGAATGCTATTTAAACAAGAATTTACACTATTAAAAGAAGATTGTACAACATCAATCTGTTTCTTTACTTCATCTGATTTTGCAACATTCATCTCCAAACCTTTTAAAGCAGTGTTTGTCCAATTTATCTGTTCACTGGCCTTTTGAATCCTACCATCGATTCCTAAGGCGTTTTCATCTTTCTGGACAAGAGGAATGGCTTTGGCTGCATTAGATTTTTCTCCTAGAATTATTCCTTTATATGGGGGAAAAGTAGTGGGAGTTTCCACTATAGATCCATCAAGTGCAGTCCACCCATGCTTATCAGGAACACTGCCAGAAGAGCTACCAGTAAAGACATTTACAGGAGCTATCTTATCTTTCCATGAATAGAAAGATATCCATTCATTATTATTTTCCATGTATCTTTTCCAATCTGTAGCCATTTTCTTTTTCTGATTTGGAGTGTATCCTTGGTCAAATTCATCTGCCTGAGGATTTGTGAGTAAATCCCAATTTAACATTTCTTTCATCCACTGTGCACTGATCTGTGATTTTGGGCATCCGTCCATTAATGCAAAGAATTTATGCATTTCCATGACTGCAGGTTTCTTATAGTCAGGGGGAAGCTGTTTGAATCTGCATTCAGGGATTAATTCTGACATCTCTAATTTTCCCAATCCATACCTAGGTTTTGCAGGTCTCATATAACAGATCATTTGAGTCAACCTAGGGTCTTCTTCTTCTATTGAATGCATCATGAGGACATGATTAGTAGTAAAGACTTGATCAGTATCTGGGTCAAACTCATGTGGAAAAGGTATGTCTGAACATTTAGGATTTGGACATGAGCTGATAGAAGTGGAGGGAGGAGCAGTGCCAGTTCTGGGATTATGATGCAGATGGATATTTTGTTCTGCTAGAGTCAAAAGATTGATGATGTTTGTACATTCTGGACACTTTACTTCTAAGGATGAAAAATTTACAAGTTGGGCGAGTTCGAAAAGCTGTGAGTGACGACAAGAAGAGGATGATGAACAAGCAGTATCTACAGTAGAGGGATCTCTGTAATATTTTGACATCTTGCAAGCAGCATCTATTCCTTGACGATCGATAGTCGATCTTCGTGGGAAAGATATAACTGCACAAGAAGCATTTTCTGTGATATTGGCGGAAGTAATATTCATCGGAGGTTGAGGCCTGGAATGATTAACAGTCCAATGTTTTGGGAATTCTAAAGTTTCCCATTTTATCAAATGATGTTCAACTTTTTGATTCTTTGGATCTGTTTTCACAACAACACTTGACTTAGAATTTCTGCTGGGGGTATGCCAGATAGCTGGCCACAGAGTGTTGGTGTGTCTAAGACAGGCTTTTGTCTGAATGGCTATATTATTTCTCTTTTTCTTCATATCAAATCCAGTGGTATGGATTTGCAATTGTAGAATGTCCTGGATAGTTTCATCAAAAGTATAGACAGAGAAATTAGGATAACAGTCAAAGTAGACTGGGCCGTCAGACAGGGGAGCAACTATTCCACCAATGATAGAGTCTGTATATTTGTTATGTGTCAGATCTCTGACTGTTGCAAGCACAAAAGTGTTCAATCCTTTATGGACTAAAGGATTAATACCGACTCTAATACAACCGAGATGAACATAATTTGTTTTTTGCTTTTTCGCTTCTGCTTGTAGGGATCTGGGATCAAGTAATTGAATAGTCTGTATGCTATCTGAATTTTCTTCAACTTGACTAACTGACTCTTTAATACTTATTCTAGAGGCAGCAATTAAATGAAACGGAGATAGGTCACTATAGACTTCTGAGGGTGTAATATCTGGAAGAGCCCATCTAGCCGAAGGCTGACTTTCTTCATACGTCTTTTCTACAGAATTTAAAGTTCTGTTTGAGCTACTTTCAAACATTTCTTTAAGCATATTGTTTTCTGGAAGAGACTCTTCTTCAAGCTCTCTGAATGAAACAGACGTTCTGAATGAATCCATTCTTTGAAATAAAGAGTGATCTTGGAGTACCAACCTTTTGAACCAGACGTTACTCTAAGACCCGATGCCCTCTAATGAGCCTTACCCTTCTTTATATAGCCATAGAAGGGGGGACAAACATTACTGTTCTACAGACCAAAAGGACCTCCAGAATCATTTTATTTCCAGTCTTTTATCAAAGCAACGTCCGCACAAATATTCGGGCCAGGCCGAATAATTGCTTTCGGGTAATGCATGTGATAAAACTATACTTAAAAGTAGATTCTTGTACAAAAACCAGATTTATGGCGATCTACACAGTGGATACTTTTGTACCAAAAGCCCACGAGAAAAGACTAGGAAAAAATATTTACACGGTGGAGGCTTTTGAACAGTAAAGCCCACGGGAACACTGGTCACAATTAAGCCCTTGTGACTGGTACTTATTCAGAATAAAGTAAAATCAGGGAATCTTTCCCTCTTGTAAAGCAGGTCATCACATGCCTTGGTATATATTCGCCGGACTATCATTGGCTTTCCCAGTATGATTTGATGTTGCACTTTAGTTAGTACGCACCATTCTAAATGATCTACCATATATTCATGGAGTGCATAATTAGTCATGTGGAATGGGTCCCATTCTTTGACTGTCATTTCTTTGACTGTGTTGTAGATGCGATGATAGCAATCTCCAATATTATAATCAAAACACTTCTGACAGTGTCTTCTTTGAAATCCTTCATGGTACACAGGATCCATAGCTGTTCTGTTAACGCCGTAATCTGTCCACCAATTTCTGAACCATTCACATTGCCGATTATTTTGTGAGGCTGCCATTGTGCTGAACTTCAATTTTGTATAATGGGTGTCTGTTTTATCATCTACATTCATAAAATCCCACCATAACTTTTTATAGTCCTGGAAATTGTAAACTGTGTCTGGGAATATTATCTTTGGGTCATTCCTTGGCCACCTTGCTCCTTGTTGGATGTGTGAAAGATTTTCCCATAAATCTCTTGTACGGTAAATACAGAAGTATGCCCCATAGATTCTGGTATTGCTGTCTCCTTGGTGACCAATCCGTCCAATGTCATGAAAATTTGACTCTAATGCCTCTCTTGCCGTCCTTGCATCAGCCTTTGCTTTAGTATATATCATGTCATGGATCCATTTTCTACCTTTTGGATATATTCTTCTTTCTGGGACATAATGTTGAAGATCTGAATGCGGCTCGAGATCTGCATCGAGGACTTTGGTATTTCGTAGTTGCCATGTAGGCTTCCAGCTGTTTTTGTATGTTTCCCAGTCTTGGTTATCTGGGATAGTCTGCAGAACTTCACATTTCTGACTTGGATCCCATTCAGTGACAATTATCATGACTTGTGTAATATCTTTTTCAAGATATTCTCGGCTGAGAAAATCAGGGAGGCAGTTTTGTTCTCCTTTAATGTGCTCAAAAGAAAAATCAAAATTTGCAAATAATGCTTGCCATCTGGCAAAC
Source organism: Pinus taeda (assembly GCA_000404065.3). Taxonomy (NCBI): domain Eukaryota; kingdom Viridiplantae; phylum Streptophyta; class Pinopsida; order Pinales; family Pinaceae; genus Pinus; species Pinus taeda. Next base: position 15,956 of record APFE031167631.1, on the reverse strand, counting down.
TTTGCTTCTTCTGGTTTTTTGATATCTTTGGACAAAACTTTCTTCAAGGCTGAGGCGTCTGTCCTGAGGAGAAATGATTTGTTAATAAGATAAACTGCAAATTTTCTAATACAATTCCAAGCAGCTTTTACTTCTCTTTCAATAACAGAATATTTCTGTTATAAGGAGAGCTTCAGCGTAAATCACATAAGAAAGATTTTTTCCAACGCGTTTCGAACCAACCAATGTGGTTCATCATCAGGACCACATTGGTTGGTTCGAAACGCGTTGGCAAAAATCTTTCTTATGTGATTTACGCTGAAGCTCTCCTTATAACTATGACAAATCACAGAAGTCTCAATTCCACAATTGTATCCCTGCACGGTTTGGCCACTGCTTCAAAGAATATTTCTGTTCAGTTGGGTTCCAGACACCTGAGGCAAACTGAACTTCTTGTTCCTCTTTACCAATCCGTTGTTTCAGAATTCCACCCCAACCAATATCACTGGCATCAGATTCTACAATCTTAAAGGCTTCATCATCTGCAATATATAAGATGGGCAAGGATTTTACTTTTGCCTTAATTTCTTGAACTGCTCTGGTGTGCTTTTCTGTCCATGGGGGAGGATTTTTGCCGGTTCTTGGATTGAGCAATTTTCTGTCACTGGCACAATCTTGGTAGAAATTGCTTACATAATTTAAACATCCAAGGAACCTCTGCAGTTGTGTCTTATCTTTTAAGACATCTGGAAACTTGTCTGCAAACTCAATTGCATGTTGTTGTAGAGATATCTGACCATTAGCAATCTGATGTCCCAAAAATTTGACAGAAGTCTGAAACAATTCCATCTTCTTTTTACTAAGTACAAGACCATTTCTTCGGACTAGGTTCATAAAAATATTTACATGCTTAAAATGGTCATCAAGATTTCTAGAAAAAATTAAAACATCATCTATATATACAAGCATCCAATCAAAATATGGTTTGAAGATATCATCCATGACTTTCTGGAATTTGGATGGAGCGTTTTTGAGGCCGAAGGGCATGACATTCCACTCATAATGTCCTGCAGGGACACTGAAAGCAGTCTTGAATTTATCTTCCTCATAGATAGCAACCTGCCAAAATCCAGCTTTTAAATCAAACTTGGAAAATATCTTTGCTCCTGCAATTCTTCTGATTAAGTCTCCTTTATGTGGAATTGGGTATGTATCATCTGCTAGGACTAGATTTAGAGGTTTATAGTTTATGACAAGCCTGGGAATTCCTCTAATCTGTTCTGCTCTTTTATTCACATAGAATCCATAGCAGTTCCAGGGACTAGTGGATTCTCTGATTAAACCCCTGTTAAGCAATTGCTGAATCTCTTGTTGACATAATGTTCTATATTCTTTGCTCATAGGTATTGCTCTACTTTTGCAAGGCTTACCTTTGTAACCTTCTTTGTATGGCAGTCTGATTGTATGTTGCTTCCTATGCCAGAAAGCATTTGGTTCTTCTGAACAACATTTCTTTGCCAATTTTTATTTAAGCTCTAGAATCTTGTTCTTTACTTGTGGCTGTTTCAGCTGATCTTCAATTCTCAGCTGACTCTTCAGATCTTTAAGATTAGTTAACAGAGATTCTGCTTTGTTCAATTTTTGCATGGCTTGGACCATTGTGGAGACCCGAGGGGTAGAAACATATGGGAGCTCAATTCTTTTTCTTGTACCCCTGGATGTGGGTACGGAGATGAAATAACCAGATTTATTTCCTTTCATCCTCATAGAACCATGAGGTTCTACTGCAGCTAAAAAGACATTACCTAATATGCAATCAACAGGTATGTCTGCAATAGCAAATTTCATGTATACACAATGAGTGTCAAAGCATAAAGAAGCTCTAGGGATTTCATATTTGAGCTTTTTGTTCCCCAATCCAACAACTTCTCTTTCTGCAGAAACCCAAAATTTTGCTGGGATGTTTTTAATGTTCAGAATATTAATATCAGCACCAGAATCCAACAATGCAGTCATAAAATATACTTGATCTTGGATACAGATTTTTACCTTTACATGATGCTGTTGATATGTAATAGTAAATAATCGCATATCCTGAAAACCAAAATATGGATCTGGTCTCCCTTCTGCAATTTCAATCTCATTGTGCCTGGAATCCCACTCTTCTTCTTCTTTTGTTTTGATCGTTTTTCCTTTCTGCAATTCTGCTATCTGTGCTTTAATAGCAGAGATTTCTGATTTGAGCTGGTGGATTTCACCGCTCACTTCTCCCAATGTCAGGGATTTTATTTTCCCCGGCTTCTGATGATGCCTTTGAAAAGATTTGGTATTTCTTTCATATGAAGCATCAACAAATACTGGCTTCTTACCTGTATCTCTTGAAGCTTTGGATTTGAGCTGGTCTGTAAAAGCTTCGATCAGGCGATCTTTCATCGGCCCTTCTTCCATACTCCTGATCTGTGCTAAGATTTTCATTTCAGCTTCTTCTTCAGTGGATGCCATAAGGACTTTTTCTTTGACAGGCCTTGTCCTTTGTTCTTCTTCGCTGGAGCTGTCAGAAGCTTCAGAATCATTGTAAAAAATATGGCATGCACATTCATCAGAATCTGAACAAGAACATTCTGATGTATCTGAATCACTAAATTGTCCCACATTTACTTGAACTTCTTCCTCTGTACTACTAAAAGAGTCCAGAGATGAATCTTCTACCTGATGCTGTGCTGCAATATGGAAATTTGGACAGTGTTCTGTGGGATGTAGTTTGGACTTACATCTAAGACAGGAGAATGAACTAGCATGTTCCTTTTTGACTTGTTTAGCTTTCTTAGCATATTCCAATTGTTTCAGACTTCTGTCAAATTTTTGGGACATCAGATTGCTAATGGTCAGATATCTCTACAACATCATGCAATTGAGTTTGCAGACAAGTTTCCAGATGTCTTAAAAGATAAGACACAACTGCAGAGGTTCCTTGGATGTTTAAATTATGTAAGCAATTTCTACCAAGATTGTGCCAGTGACAGAAAATTGCTCAATCCAAGAACCGGTAAAAATCCTCCCCCATGGACAGAAAAGCACACCAGAGCAGTTCAAGAAATTAAGGCAAAAGTAAAATCCTTGCCCATCTTATATATTGCAGATGATGAAGCCTTTAAGATTGTAGAATCTGATGCCAGTGATATTGGTTGGGGTGGAATTCTGAAACAACGGATTGGTAAAGAGGAACAAGTAGTTCAGTTTGCCTCAGGTGTCTGGAACCCAACTGAACAGAAATATTCTGTTATTGAAAGAGAAGTAAAAGCTGCTTGGAATTGTATTAGCAAATTTGCAGTTTATCTTATTAACAAATCATTTCTCCTCAGGACAGACGCCTCAGCCTTGAAGAAAGTTTTGTCCAAAGATATCAAAAAACCAGAAGAAGCAAAGTTTGCCAGATGGCAAGCATTATTTGCAAATTTTGATTTTTCTGTTGAGCACATTAAAGGAGAACAAAACTGCCTCCCTGATTTTCTCAGCCGAGAATATCTTGAAAAAGATATTACACAAGTCATGATAATTGTCACTGAATGGGATCCAAGTCAGAAATGTGAAGTTCTGCGGACTATCCCAGATAACCAAGACTGGGAAACATACAAAAACAGTTGGAAGCCTACATGGCAACTACGAAATACCAAAGTCCTCGATGCAGATCTCCAGCCGCATTCAGATCTTCAACATTATGTCCCAGAAAGAAGAATATATCCAAAAGGTAGAAAATGGATCCATGACATGATATATACTAAAGCAAAGGCTGATGCAAGGACGGCAAGAGAGGCATTAGAGTCAAATTTTCATGACATTGGACGGATTGGTCACCAAGGAGACAGCAATACCAGAATCTATGGGGCATACTTCTGTATTTACCGTACAAGAGATTTTAAGATAATCAACAAATCTGGAAGGTAGAGCAGCAAGATATACCTGTTTCCAAAGAAGATTTTTGGAATCCTTCACTTCATAGATCCGCTGCATCCAGTCTCTATGAAAATCATCATCTTGAGACATTTTATGGCATTTGAGGTTCATCAGGATAACCTCATGTTTGTCTGCTATTTCAACTTCACATCCACACCAATGCTCCAGAATCATTGATGTCAGGGCACCAATCATGTTATTTGTCACAGTGCCATCTTGGTTGTGAATTACATCTCCCTTTTCATCCTTCAAGACTTCAGCCTCCATGGTCTCAACCAACTTTGGAGATGACTCTGCTTCCCACCATCTGAGAAGGGTACCTGTAAAACACTGAATGATAGTTTTACAAGCATCTACTTCTGATTTTCCTGTTAGACACATGAGTTTGTATTCTGTATACATGATGTCAATCATTTGACGAATTTGGCCTACACTCATGTTGTCTATATTCCATTCCCTATGGGAATCAGGGAAAAAAGTATGTGCTTCAGGCATTTTCCCTTTTCCTTCTATATCTGGTGCAGAGTATCTGTTATATCTATGCTCAAGGGGCTGTCTATGCTCAAGAGGCTCATAAATCGGGAGGATTTGAGCGTCTGGTTCTTCAAATAAGGAAGCTATTGTAATTTTTTCAGATCCTTCTTCTTTGGTTTCCTTGGGAAACAGCAAAGGGAATTTTTCCACATTTTTTATTGAATGTTCAATTTGAATGTTTCTCTTAACCAAAAATGAACTGGGGACTGGCTTTTCTACTTTTGTGATCTGCATCTTATCAAATTTTTCATTTAAGCCAGTGAGGATTGTCTTAGTTATGTCAATGTGACCAACTAGATTCTCTCCCAATTCTTCAATTTTTGTCAATGACTCTTTGGTGTATGACCGAGTCATGCTGGAGTCAAACTGAATGCTATTTAAACAAGAATTTACACTCTTAAAAGAAGACTGTACAACATCAATCTGTTTCTTTACTTCATCTGATTTTGCAACATTCATCTCCAAACCTTTTAAAGCAGCGTTTGTCCAATTTATCTGTTCACTGGCCTTTTGAATCCTACCATCGATTCCTAAGGCGTTTTCATCTTTCTGGACAAGAGGAATGGCTTTGGCTGCATTAGATTTTTCTCCTAGAGTTATTCCTTTATATGGGGAAAAAGTAGTGGGAGTTTCCACTATAGATCCATCAAGTGCAGTCCACCCATGCTTATCAGGAACACTGCTAGAAGAGCTACCAGTAAAGACATTTACAGGAGCTATCTTATCTTTCCATGAATAGAAAGATATCCATTCATTATTATTTTCCATGTATCTTTTCCAATCTGTAGCCATTTTCTTTTTCTGATTTGGAGTGTATCCTTGGTCAAATTCATCTGCCTAAGGATTTGTGAGTAAATCCCAATTTAACATTTCTTTCATCCACTGTGCACTGATCTGTGATTTTGGGCATCCGTCCATTAATGCAAAGAATTTATGCATTTCCATGACTGTAGGTTTCTTATAGTCAGGGGGAAGCTGTTTGAATCTGCATTCAGGGATTAATTCTGACATCTCTAATTTTCCCAATCCATACCTAGGTTTTGCAGGTCTCATATAACAGATCATTTGAGTCAACCTAGGGTCTTCTTCTTCTATTGAATGCATCATGAGGACATGATTAGTAGTAAAGACTTGATCAGTATCTGGGTCAGACTCATGTGGAAAAGGTATGTCTGAACATTTAGGATTTGGACATGAGCTGATAGAAGTGGAGGGAGGAGCAGTGCCAGTTCTGGGATTATGATGCAGATGGATATTTTGTTCTGCTAGAGTCAAAAGATTGATGATGTTTGTACATTCTGGACACTTTACTTCTAAGGATGAAAAATTTACAAGTTGGGCGAGTTCGAAAAGCTGTGAGTGACGACAAGAAGAGGATGATGAACAAGCAGTGTCTACAGTAGAGGGATCTCTGTAATATTTTGACATCTTGCAAGCAGCATCTATTCCTTGACGATCGATAGTCGATCTTCGTGGGAAAGATATAACTGCACAAGAAGCATTTTTTGTGATATTGGCGGAAGTAATATTCATCGGAGGTTGAGGCCTGGAATGATTAACAGTCCAATGTTTTGGGAATTCTAAAGTTTCCCATTTTATCAAATGATGTTCAACTTTTTGATTCTTTGGATCTGTTTTCACAACAACACTTGACTTAGAATTTCTGCTGGGGGTATGCCTGATGGCTGGCCACAGAGTGTTGGTGTGTCTAAGACAGGCTTTTGTCTGAATGGCTATATTATTTCTCTTTTTCTTCATATCAAATCCAGTGGTATGGATTTGCAATTGTAGAATGTCCTGGATAGTTTCATCAAAAGTATAGACAGAGAAATTAGGATAACAGTCAAAGTAGACTGGGCCGTCAGACAGGGGAGCAACTATTCCACCAATGATAGAGTCTGTATATTTGTTATGTGTCAGATCTCTGACTGTTGCAAGCACAAAAGTGTTCAATCCTTTATGGACTAAAGGATTAATACCGACTCTAATACAACCGAGATGAACATAATTTGTTTTTAGCTTTTTCGCTTCTGCTTGTAGGGATCTGGGATCAAGTAATTGAATAGTCTGTATGCTATCTGAATTTTCTTCAACTTGACTAAATGACTCTTTAATACTTATTCTAGAGGCAGCAATTAAATGAAACGGAGATAGGTCACTATAGACTTCTGAGGGTGTAATATCTGGAAGAGCCCATCTAGCCGAAGGCTGACTTTCTTCATACGTCTTTTCTACAGAATTTAAAGTTCTGTTTGAGCTACTTTCAAACATTTCTTTAAGCATATTGTTTTTTGGAAGAGACTCTTCTTCAAGCTCTCTGAATGAAACAGACTTTCTGAATGAATCCATTCTTTGAAATAAAGAGTGATCTTGGAGTACCAACCTTTTGAACCAGACGTTACTGGCTCTGATACCAATTTCTAGCAGGGGCTTCTGTCACAAGCTTGCTCTTTCTCTGTGTCTGTAATTTCTTTCTGATAGCCAACTCCTGGTGAACCAGTGGTGAACCTACTCAGATCTTTCTCGCACTAGCGACCTTTTTCAACGGCTTCCTAGCCTTATACGGTCTTGGCGTCCCTTCGATCCTTTGGCGAACTTCCTGCGAACTTCGGACGAAAGCTCAGAGAGAACTACTATCACAGCGGATTATTTATAAATGCACAGAGGTACTCAGAGATGAAAATGGAATACTCATTTTATTTCAGAATGAAAAACTTCTTACAGAATGCTCTCAGAGCTTTTACAGAGATTGATTCTTTCTAGAAACAGACTAGTCTTGCTTTTTCTGGACTTTTCACAGCTTAATCATAAGCAAGTTACTACCAGAGGCTTCTGGCAAGATCTTAGGCTCTATCTCAGAATCAGATTTTACACACCAAACTTGACTCTTCTAATGATTCGGCCACTTTAGGTTCTTACCAGTGTCGAGCACACTGATACGCAGGCTTCTCGAATCAACTAAGGACCTTGAGTAATTACTCGTGATGCAAGCAGATCGGATTCAATATCCGCAGATGCAGAGCAGGAGAATACTCGACTCAGACACACACGACTTAGACTAGATAACTCTAAGACCCGATGCCCTCTAATGAGCCTTACCCTTCTTTATATAGCCATAGAAGGGGGGACAAACATTACTGTTCTACAGACCAAAAGGACCTCCAGAATCATTTTATTTCCAGTCTTTTATCAAAGCAACGTCCGCACAAATATTCGGGCCAGGCCGAATAATTGCTTTCGGGTAATGCATGTGATAAAACTATACTGAAAAGTAGATTCTTGTACAAAAACCAGATTTATGGCGATCTACACAGTGGATACTTTTGTACCAAAAGCCCACGAGAAAAGACTAGGAAAGAATATTTACACGGTGGAGGCTTTTGAACAGTAAAGCCCACGGGAACACTGGTCACAATTAAGCCCTTGTGACTGGTACTTATTCAGAATAAAGTAAAATCAGGGAATCTTTCCCTCTTGTAAAGCAGGTCATCACATGCCTTGGTATATATTCGCCGGACTATCATTGGCTTTCCCAGTATGATTTGATGTTGCACTTTAGTTAGTACGCACCATTCTAAATGATCTACCATATATTCATGGAGTGCATAATTAGTCATGTGGAATGGGTCCCATTCTTTGACTGTCATTTCTTTGACTGTGTTGTAGATGCGATGATAGCAATCTCCAATATTATAATCAAAACACTTCTGACAGTGTCTTCTTTGAAATCCTTCATGGTACACAGGATCCATAGCTGTTCTGTTAACGCCGTAATCTGTCCACCAATTTCTGAACCATTCACATTGCCGATTATTTTGTGAGGCTGCCATTGTGCTGAACTTCAATTTTGTATAATGGGTGTCTGTTTTATCATCTACATTCATAAAATCCCACCATAACTTTTTATAGTCCTGGAAATTGTAAACTGTGTCTGGGAATATTATCTTTGGGTCATTCCTTGGCCACCTTGCTCCTTGTTGGATGTGTGAAAGATTTTCCCATAAATCTCTTGTACGGTAAATACAGAAGTATGCCCCATAGATTCTGGTATTGCTGTCTCCTTGGTGACCAATCCGTCCAATGTCATGAAAATTTGACTCTAATGCCTCTCTTGCCGTCCTTGCATCAGCCTTTGCTTTAGTATATATCATGTCATGGATCCATTTTCTACCTTTTGGATATATTCTTCTTTCTGGGACATAATGTTGAAGATCTGAATGCGGCTGGAGATCTGCATCGAGGACTTTGGTATTTCGTAGTTGCCATGTAGGCTTCCAGCTGTTTTTGTATGTTTCCCAGTCTTGGTTATCTGGGATAGTCCGCAGAACTTCACATTTCTGACTTGGATCCCATTCAGTGACAATTATCATGACTTGTGTAATATCTTTTTCAAGATATTCTCGGCTGAGAAAATCAGGGAGGCAGTTTTGTTCTCCTTTAATGTGCTCAACAGAAAAATCAAAATTTGCAAATAATGCTTGCCATCTGGCAAACTTTGCTTCTTCTGGTTTTTTGATATCTTTGGACAAAACTTTCTTCAAGGCTGAGGCGTCTGTCCTGAGGAGAAATGATTTGTTAATAAGATAAACTGCAAATTTGCTAATACAATTCCAAGCAGCTTTTACTTCTCTTTCAATAACAGAATATTTCTGTTCAGTTGGGTTCCACACACCTGAGGCAAACTGAACTACTTGTTCCTCTTTACCAATCCGTTGTTTCAGAATTCCACCCCAACCAATATCACTGGCATCAGATTCTACAATCTTAAAGGCTTCATCATCTGCAATATATAAGATGGGCAAGGATTTTACTTTTGCCTTAATTTCTTGAACTGCTCTGGTGTGCTTTTCTGTCCATGGGGGAGGATTTTTGCCGGTTCTTGGATTGAGCAATTTTCTGTCACTGGCACAATCTTGGTAGAAATTGCTTACATAATTTAAACATCCAAGGAACCTCTGCAGTTGTGTCTTATCTTTTAAGACATCTGGAAACTTGTCTGCAAACTCAATTGCATGTTGTTGTAGAGATATCTGACCATTAGCAATCTGATGTCCCAAAAATTTGACAGAAGTCTGAAACAATTCCATCTTCTTTTTACTAAGTACAAGACCATTTCTTCGGACTAGGTTCATAAAAATATTTACATGCTTAAAATGGTCATCAAGATTTCTAGAAAAAATTAAAACATCATCTATATATACAAGCATCCAATCAAAATATGGTTTGAAGATATCATCCATGACTTTCTGGAATTTGGATGGAGCGTTTTTGAGGCCGAAGGGCATGACATTCCACTCATAATGTCCTGCAGGGACACTGAAAGCAGTCTTGAATTTATCTTCCTCATAGATAGCAACCTGCCAAAATCCAGCTTTTAAATCAAACTTGGAAAATATCTTTGCTCCTGCAATTCTTCTGATTAAGTCTCCTTTATGTGGAATTGGGTATGTATCATCTTCTAGGACTAGATTTAGAGGTTTATAGTTTATGACAAGCCTGGGAATTCCTCTAATCTGTTCTGCTCTTTTATTCACATAGAATCCATAGCAGTTCCAGGGACTAGTGGATTCTCTGATTAAACCCCTGTTAAGCAATTGCTGAATCTCTTGTTGACACAATGTTCTATATTCTTTGCTCATAGGTATTGCTCTACTTTTGCAAGGCTTACCTTTGTAACCTTCTTTGTATGGCAGTCTGATTGTATGTTGCTTCCTATGCCAGAAAGCATTTGGTTCTTCTGAACAACATTTCTTTGCCAATTTTTCTTTAAGCTCTAGAATCTTGTTCTTTACTTGTGGCTGTTTCAGCTGATCTTCAATTCTTAGCTGACTCTTCAGATCTTTAAGATTAGTTAACAGAGATTCTGCTTTGTTCAATTTTTGCATGGCTTGGACCATTGTGGAGACCCGAGGGTTAGAAACATATGGGAGCTCAATTCTTTTTCTTGTACCCCTGGATGTGGGTACGGAGATGAAATAACCAGATTTATTTCCTTTCATTCTCATAGAACCATGAGGTTCTACTGCAGCTAAAAAGACATTACCTAATATGCAATCAACAGGTATGTCTACAATAGCAAATTTCATGTATACACAATGAGTGTCAAAGCATAAAGAAGCTCTAGGGATTTCATATTTGAGCTTTTTGTTCCCCAATCCAACAACTTCTCTTTCTGCAGAAACCCAAAATTTTGCTGGGATGTTTTTAATGTTCAGAATATTAATATGAGCACCAGAATCCAGCAATGCAGTCATAAAATATACTTGATCTTGGATACAGATTTTTACCTTTACATGATGCTGTTGATATGTAATAGTAAATAATCGCATATCCTGAAAACCAAAATATGGATCTGGTCTCCCTTCTGCAATTTCAATCTCATTGTGCCTGGAATCCCACTCTTCTTCTTCTTTTGTTTTGATCGTTTTTCCTTTCTGCAATTCTGCTATTTGTGCTTTAATAGCAGAGATTTCTGATTTGAGCTGGTGGATTTCACCGCTCACTTCTCCCAATGTCAGGGATTTTATTTTCCCCGGCTTCTGATGATGCCTTTGAAAAGATTTGGTATTTCTTTCATATGAAGCATCAACAAATACTAGCTTCTTACCTGTATCTCTTGATGCTTTGGATTTGAGCTGGTCTATAAAAGCTTCGATCAGGCGATCTTTCATCGGCCCTTCTTCCATACTCCTGATCTGTGCTAAGATTTTCATTTCAGCTTCTTCTTCAGTGGATGCCATAAGGACTTTTTCTTTGACAGGCCTTGTCCTTTGTTCTTCTTCTGAAGTAAAGAAACAGATTGATGTTGTACAATCTTCTTTTAATAGTGTAAATTCTTGTTTAAATAGCATTCAGTTTGACTCCAGCATGACTCGGTCATACACCAAAGAGTCATTGACAAAAATTGAAGAATTGGGAGAGAATCTAGTTGGTCACATTGACATAACTAAGACAATCCTCACTGGCTTAAATGAAAAATTTGATAAGATGCAGATCACAAAAGTAGAAAAGCCAGTCCCCAGTTCATTTTTGGTTAAGAGAAACATTCAGATTGAACATTCAATAAAAAACGTGGAAAAATTCCCTTTGCTGTTTCCCAAGGAAACCAAAGAAGAAGGATCTGAAAAAATTACAATAGCTTCCTTATTTGAAGAACCAGACGCTCAAATCCTCCCGATTTATGAGCCTCTTGAGCATAGATAGCCCCTTGAGCATAGATATAACAGATACTCTGCACCAGATATAGAAGGAAAAGGGAAAATGCCTGAAGCACATACTTTTTTCCCTGATTCCCATAGGGAATGGAATATAGACAACATGAGTGTAGGCCAAATTCGTCAAATGATTGACATCATGTATACAGAATACAAACTCATGTGTCTAACAGGAAAATCAGAAGTAGATGCTTGTAAAACTATCATTCAGTGTTTTACAGGTACCCTTCTCAGATGGTGGGAAGCAGAGTCATCTCCAAAGTTGGTTGAGACCATGGAGGCTGAAGTCTTGAAGGATGAAAAGGGAGATGTAATTCACAACCAAGATGGCACTGTGACAAATAACATGATTGGTGCCCTGACATCAATGATTCTGGAGCATTGGTGTGGATGTGAGGTTGAAATAGCAGACAAACATGAGGTTATCCTGATGAACCTCAAATGCCATAAAATGTCTCAATATGATGATTTTCATAGAGACTGGATGCAACGGATCTATGAAGTGAAGGATTCCAAAAATCTTCTTTGGAAACAGGTATATCTTGCTGCTCTACCTTCCAGATTTGTTGATTATCTTAAAATGCAGGACATTTTCCAATTGCCTTATGAGTCACATACATGGGGAGAAATCTATTCTCTCATTACAAAGACTCTAGTTAGCCTTTGTACCAGTTCAAGAGTCAACAAATCCTTAGAGAAATTGTCTAAGTTGCCAGACAGAAAATCTATTTGCAGTAAATATGGATTAACAGTTGATGATCCATTAGTGAAAAGAAGAAAGTCTAGGAAAAAGGCCAAAAGAGAATTTAAAGAGACTTTCTATAAGAATAAAAGGAATTATCCGAAAAATAAAAAGAAATATCCCACCAGGGATAAAGCCCCAAAAAGGAAAGGATATTATCGGTATATTCCAAAAACTCATTATTATAATCCCTCTGATATTCATTTACACTCGTCCAAACAAGAAAAATGGAACAAAATAACATGTTGGGTTTGTGGACAGACAGGACATACTGCTTCAAGATGTCCTCAGGGTGAAGAATCCAAATTAGAAAGAGGGAAAAAGACAGCTGAATATGCTAAGAAAGCTAAACAAGTCAAAAAGGAACATGCTAGTTCATTCTCCTGTCTTAGATGTAAGTCCAAACTACATCCCACAGAACACTGTCCAAATTTCCATATTGCAGCACAGCATCAGGTAGAAGATTCATCTCTGGACTCTTTTAGTAGTACAGAGGAAGAAGTTCAAGTAAATGTGGGACAATTTAGTGATTCAGATACATCAGAATGTTCTTGTTCAGATTCTGATGAATGTGCATGCCATATTTTTTACAATGATTCTGAAGCTTCTGACAGCTCCAGCGAAGAAGAACAAAGGACAAGGCCTGTCAAAGAAAAAGTCCTTATGGCATCCACTGAAGAAGAAGCTGAAATGAAAATCTTAGCACAGATCAGGAGTATGGAAGAAGGGCCGATGAAAGATCG
>APFE031167626.1:0-15759 GCA_000404065.3 Pinus taeda | reverse complement strand
TTTGGCCTATGATTTGCCCTTTTGGACCCCTTCCCCTCACTCAATCTCTGAGATTCCACTTTCCCCTGCTTCCTAACATCCCTCCCCACTCCCAAAATTTCCCCAAGAATTTAGAAGCCCCCTATCCCCTTCATTTCGCTTCATTTCGACCAAATTCCTTGTTTCACACATCAGGGCAAGTTTCACTCAAATGATGTTTCAGAGCAGTCAGAGATGAATTTTGGGAAACTGAGAGAATTTTTTGTCCACAACATGCCAAAGAAGAAAAACCTCTTTCACTTTTGCACAGGTGTCATGGTTTTAAAGAAATGTCAAAAAGACCGGCGAGAACAAAGGTGCTCCAAGGACGGTTGGCCAAAACACAAAAACGAAGGAAAACGCCCGATCCACTCCAAATGGCCAAAGCCTCTTTGAATGAGCATGGTACTTGATTGAGGACTCCCAGCCCAAATTTCAAGAAATTTGGAGAAAATTTTGTCATTTGCAAATTTTTGGTAAAATTACAGGTTTTTGGTCTCACCCCGGGTGAGACCATTTTGGAGGACTGCTCGGAATTTTGCAAACTTGGCATTTTTGGAAAGGGCATGCCAAGAGAAAAATTACCAATACTTGGGAGAAGTTTGATTTTGAGATTTGAGCCTCCAAAAGCTCAAAATACATCAAAAAATGACTTTCTGCCCACTTTTTGAGTTGCAGAAAGTGACCTTGGGAGAAATGGTTTTTGAGGGGGCAAAACAACTCCAAATTTAGAAATTCCACTTGGGATGGAAAGCAGACAGACCAAGATTTCGAGCGAGCCATCTTGCACCTGATTTGGACCAACGGAACCCACTCAAAAGTTGCAGCAAAGGGGCACGACCAAAACTACAGGGGGCGCGACCAAATGCAGAAAGTGACCTTGGGAGAAATGGTTTTTGAGGGGGCAAAACAACTCCAAATGCAGAAATTTCACTTGGGATGGAAAGTAGACAGACCAAGCTTTCCAATGAGTCATCTTGCACCTGATTTGGACCAGTGGAACCCACTCAAAAGTTGCACCAAAGGGGCGCGACCTAAACTACAAGGGGCGCGACCTAAACTACAGCTTTGCCAGAATTGACCTTTTTTGTGAAAAAACACTGTTTTGACTATGGTTGACCATTTTTACTTGTAGATGATGGATAAATGTAATATTTCCATGGCACTTTGATAGATTTTACCTCTCTTTACTCTTCTAGAAGCTTCCTTGATGTAAAAAGTGAATAATTAATGCATGAATCAGTTAGCTAAGTAATAGAGGCAAGTGGTTGAGCTGCCTATTATCTAGTGCTTAGTTTGGAATTAGTTCAAACTGCTCCTAGAAGGATGAGCTCGACCCCTAGAGGCAAGGGAAGAGGTTAGCTTGCCTATATTATGTATTTTCTTAGTCATTTTGAGAGGTTGGAAGGTTGGAAGGTTGGACTCTTGTGGGAGAAAGCTTTATTGTATATTGTACATCTATCTTTGCAATTTCAAGAGGAAGAAGGCCAGGGTTTTGCAGACATCATTGTGGATTCTTGTGGATTGTTGTGTTGATGGTGTGTTCTCTACATGTTCTTGTAAGTCTATTTATGTATTCCACATCTCTCTTTTGCTTCTATTTGGACAGATGAAGTGGTAAAGTTTGAATACATGCTTTGACATGCTCAGCTTTTTAGTTTGTTCAAAATTTATGTTTTCTGCTATCTAGAGAGGATTCAAATGGTTGTTTGCCCTCTTTAGCTCCTTCTCTATCATCCCTGATCATCCATCTCAGATTAAGGCATCAGCGCTCACTCCTACCTTGCCCCAAAGATCCCCCTGCAAAAACTGTGCTCAATCCCCGCACCCTGAATTGCACTCCCTCCAATTGCCACCAAAAACCCAAAAATCTTTAAATCAACCCCCCTTATCAATTTACTAGCCTAATATCTTTGATCCTAATTGGTCAGCTTATCATATTGAAAGATCTACCGAATCTGACCCGAGAGAGCCTTCTCATACCTCGTAGGGCTAGCTACGAGGTGAAATGGTTTGATGTAGCCTTGAGAGTTTGTCTATCTCAGCCTAGGTGAATTCCAAGCGCTAACACCCTCCACTCATGTCGGCTGGCTTATTCAACATGTTTCCAAAACTATATAAGGACATTCGATTAGCCCTCCTTTTGCAAGAAAATTCAACACACATCTTATGTTGTGAAGCTCTGAAACTAAATTAAGCTCTAAGCTTTGTTGAAGATCAAACGACAGGCTTGAACAAGAGGAGTTTTGGTTAGGGTTTTTGGGTTATGGATTTTTAAAGGTTATCTTGGGGTTTTATTGCAAGTGATCAAGGACAAACTTAGCCACAGTACCAAGCAGCCTTGTCTCCTTCTCTAGTGAAGCACTCAACCTACTTTAAGGCATCATCTCTAAGTATTTGAAGTGTGGATCTCCTAAAGCAAGAACACTGACCAAAATTACAACAAAATTGGTGATCTTATCGCTTAACTCTTTGTGGTCCTCCTTTTATGTCCTTATCACATCTTTGAATGGCATTCAGTGGAGGAATAAGGGCTCTACTTCATTTCTAAGTCTCGGTTTTCTTTCTAAGAATTCATGGATAGATCTATCTCCATTTAGGGTTTGGATAGGCTTGGAAAAATCTGCAGCCTTGATCTACGTTGAGACAGTCATCTCTGAGATTCAGCTTATGTAAAAGGACTAGTTCATTTGTCTCTAAATCAGTAAAGAAGCCTTCGTATCTCTACAGATTTGAACCATCTTAGGCAACCAAGCCTGCACCTCTCCTTGGAACCTAATGTTCTGTTAATAAGGGTTTTTTTATGGTTGATTTGTATTGAAAATTTCAAGAGTGTTTTTCTTTGAATTGCTTGCATCTGAGGGTTGTCAAGGGCTCTAACTTTTTGCCCTAAAATTCACATTAGTGGCACTATTGAGGAACTTGGAACTTGGCCTAGGGTAGATTTTGAGACCTTATATTAGTCTTGGTCCTATGGCACAATAGTAAGGGTTTTGTTGTAGTGAGGTAGGACAATTTTGAGGAGATACAATTTAGCCCTACATTTTGGAGATAAAACACAGAATTTACTTCATCTATTAAATTATTTATGAAGCCTTCGGTCCAGTACAATGGGATGTTCTTTCTGATTGGGTACAAAACACACTAAGGAGACAAGGGTCTAGTATTGATTTGGGGTAGCATCAGATGTGCTCTAGCCATGAAAATTGGTGGAGAGGCTAAAGCACATGAAATCTCCAAGACCCAAAAACAGTTTGGGGAAATTCTACCTGGAAAAGAAAATATTAAAATAATTAATATTTTTAATGGGTTCCTAAGTCTAAACTTAAGAAAATAAAAATATTAATGGGTATTAATATAAAACTGGGTTAGAAGGTTCTAAATGAAATGGATCAAGCCAAATCTAATCTTAGTCGTTGATTAGAGATGTAATCTCGGTCGTTGAAGACTCAACAAAAAAAGTATAAGAGGAGGCTTGAGGATCAATTGGAGATACACTAGAGTGATTAGTTAGTTCGATTTTCTAGAGCGGGGTTTGCTAAGAGAAACTGAACTAGTGATCAGTATTGCAGCGAGGGGTAGTGAGTGCAAGGCAGAGAGACAGAGATAGTGATGGAAGACCAGCGCAAAGGCAAAGAGGTAGACGTAGGGCCAGAGGAAGCCACGCAGAGACCAGCAGTGACTGCACAGAGGCCAGAAGGCCCTGCATGAGTGACGCAGAGGCTGTAGAAGTGATGCAGAGGTCCATAGAGGCTGCGTAGAGCCTCTATGGGTTGACGTCGAGGGTTTCACGCTAACGCAGTGCTTCAGAGTGGGTTGGAGAGGGTTTCGTGGAGTAGACTTTTAGAATCTTTGCTTCCGAAGAAAGGTATTACTGCCAGATTATTTTCTCTGTGGGGTGAGCCAGTTTGGCACCCAATGTACTCAAGAAATGCTGCTTAATAATAAAACCCTCAAAATTGCTACACTAGTTTTCCCAAGTTGGGTTTTTCCAAGGACAATTGTCCAAAAATAACAGTGTCCCTTGTGTGTTTGTCTTTTTCTTTCGACTGTTGATCTGTAGATGGTTGAGATTGTATTTTGTTTATTTCAGAATTTATATGGTCAAATAACTTGTTAGTAATTAAAACAAGTAGGCAAAATAAATCAAAGAATACAGAAAAAATCTAACGAGTAACACTTGGAAATTTCAACATCCAAAACTCACTAAAATAAAGCCATTGCATAATGCCCTTGATCTGAAGATATAGTTCTCCTACAATCAAGACAAAGGACAGAGGTTAGTAGTTGAAGATTTCATTGAAAGGTTGTTTGCAGTAGCTTACATCATCATATGTCTTGCTACTGTTAGTTTTTGGTAGCATCGGAAGTGCTATAGCCTTGAAAATTGGTGGAGAGGCTAAGGCACATGAGTTCTAAACAACCCAGAAACCGTTTGGTGAAATTCCACTTGGATTATATTTTATTAAAATAATTAATATTTTTAATGGGGTACCTAAGTCTAAACCTAAGTTGCACGAAACGGGGAAACGGGTACGAGTTTCCGAAACGGGAAGCAATATGAAACGCGACCACCCCAAATTTTGGAAACGGGGAAACGCGAATATATATATATATTAGGACATTTAAGAAATATGTGCAATCATAAAGCATATATGATACATTCTAATTTATTACATTATGATAAAATTGTCAACTGTCAATGCATAAACTATAAGTCTCTAAATTTACATCACATTTACTCATGAATGATCACATAATGAAAATAGAGATATCCAAAATCAGCCACAAGAAATTTCTAATTTCTTGTCTCATGCTTGATTGGGAGTCTCCTCCTACATATTCGAATGATCTTAGTGCTCTTGATTAAATACAAGTTTCATACCCTAGTACCCTACATGCTCTTCACTATTGGGAGTCTCCCCTGCATAGAGGGCTTGGTTCTCATGATTAAATACAAGTTCCGTACCCTAGTACATGATAAAGTCCAATGGAAACATTGCAATCCCCCTAATCTTGAAACACTGAAAAACAGATAAGTCTGCTGGATTTTGAGTGAGATCTAAAATTCTACTTTCTCCATATGAAATCCAATGGAGGGCGAAACCACTCTCAACATCATCTGAGTCATTTCATGGTAATGTTAAAAATTTAAGTAAAAGGATGAAAATGAAAAATAAAGGAGAATATCACTTTTACTTTAAGAATTTAATATTACCATGAACTGCATATCAACACTAGGGAAAAAGTTCACTTCTATAACTTTAGACAGGCATCTAGAAGCAACTAGAAGTCACTAGGATAACCTAAAAATAAATTAGAAAACAAACTAATTTAACAAAAAAAAACACAAGTAAAAAGCTGAAACGTGAGTCGTACAGCCCTGAAACGCGTTTCAGGCCGTACTGGCCACGTTTCAGTTTCTTGAAATGTGGCAGTACGGTCTGAAACGCGTTTCAGGGCCGTACCAAACACGTTTCAGCGTTTCGTACCCGTTTCCGTATGGAAACACCCCCTTTCCCTATGTTTCCTGCAACATAGGTCTAAACTTAGGGAAATTAAAATATTAATGGGTATTAATCAAAATATGGGTGAGAATGATCTAGAAGGCGGATCAAGTCATGTTTTAATCTTAGTCGTTGATTAGAGATTTAATGTCAGTCATTGAAGACTCAACCGGAAAAGTATAAAATGGAGGCTTGGGGTTCATTTGGAAACACACACACAGAGATTGAGGAAATCGACTTTTTCAGGTGAGACGTTCTCAAGAGGAAAATTGGTTGGGGAGATCTTGCAACAAAGGGAGGTGAGAATCCAGAAGAAGGACTTTCTGGAGAATATTGACAGAGAGGAGGAGAGAGCTTGCAGAGAGTCAGCGCAATAGCCGGGAGAGTTGACGCAGAAAAGTTGACTATCACGCGGAATCCAAAACTGTCGGAAGAGCTGAAACTGTCGGGAACTGTTGGAACTACCGAGATCTGCTGAAATAGCCAGGAGAGCTGACGCAGAGGCAGCGCAGTAGCCGGGAGATCCGACGCAGAAAAGATGCCTGTCACGCAGAATCCAAAACTGTCGGAACAACCGCAACTGTCAGGAACTGCTGGGAACTACAAGAACTGACGGGAACTGCCGGAACAACCGAGAGAGCTAACACAGATGGCAGAGAAGGTGATGCAAGGTTGACATAGATCCTGAAAGTCTGACGCAAGGCCTATGCAAGGCCAACGCAGAAATAGTCGGGGTTAGCCAGTGTTGTGCCGGTTCAGTTGGAATTTCGCCGAGTGAAGTGAGGTAAAACTCACTCAGATTTTCTGCTAGTATTTTCTTTGTAAAGGATTGCAACATGAGCATCCTAGATTTGTATTAAGATATTTCTCCTACATAATAATAAAACCCTCAGAGCTGCAGCATCGTTTTTCCTGCATTGGGTATTTCCGAGGACTATTGTGTCCAAAAATAAGTGTGTCCTATGTATCTTGTTCTTTGCTCTGTTTTCTGTTTCATGAGATCAAATATTTAATTAGTGTAGGTTGCAGGAGTAATTTGCTTCGATATTCAGAAGAATAACTTGATGAATGTAATGTAAAAATCAAGTAGGTGAAGTAGATTTAGATTTGTTGCAGTAGGGGTTCCTTCTGAGTGTAGGAATTTCCATAGCTATAGTAGTAAGGGTTGACAATTACATCTTGTAGCAATGCTTGATCATTCTGTTGTTGACTCATCATTATGCAACAAGGGTTACATTGTCTTAACATTGAAGTTTTGTACTTGCAGTAAGGGTTCTTTGTCATTATTGCAGTAGGGTTTCTAGAATAGGAGCTTTGAAGTTTAAAGGCTAAATGTAAGGGTTTAATTGTTGGGGTTTCATTGTTATATCTTTTGTAGTTGTAAGTGGGCCATTATCCCTGGTACGGGAGCCCACAATAGTTGGTTAGTCTATTATCATTTTCAGGGCAGTTGGGTGGTGCTAGGAAAGTGGTTGAAGTCACCTTCAGGTTGTATCCCAAAAACACTTCAGCGTGTTATGGTGGTACTAGGGCAAGTTGGAGCTTGCAATGGTATTGGAGCATCCTTTTAGCATTAGCTGATAAAACCAGGGCATTGGAGCATCCTTCCAATTGGAGCTAGAAAATTGAACATTTTTCTAGAGTACTAGGGAGTTGGGGCTTCCCTTTCAGTTGGAGCTCAAGAATTTTACATACTCTTTAAATTATTAGAAAAGCATTCGGTGGTTTTTTTCTTAGAAGGGTTTCCACCTAAAATTTCTGGTGCACTGTGTTGGAAAATGTAACTATGTTTGGTCTTCAATAATGTACTTAAGTCATCATGTAATGTACTTGTCAAAAGAATAAAGAAAAGAATTTTCATTATTATTATTATGACTTAATAAAGCATGGGTTTCATGCCTAGGTCACCATGTTTTAAGTCAAAGTCCCCATTGAGGACTTCTAGGATTTATTCTGAGTCTATAAAGTTATTGTACATTTAAAGAGACCCTTCTTGGGCTTTTGAATCATGTAAAAGGTTAAGTACTGAGTCAAATATGAATTATGTAACCTCCACACCATGTCGGCCTAAGGATCCCATTCAACCCCACAAGAAGCCTATAAAAGGAAGCTCATCGAATTCATTTGAAGCATAATTTTCTCTCACACAAGTTCAAATTCTTTGTAGCTTCGAAAAAGTGCAAAATTCTCTTGTAGCTAGGAAGAACTGCAAAGTTGTCTTGTAGCTAGGAAAAGGTGTGAACTGTGGTGTCGAGAAGCCGAAGTGAATGCGAGTTTGGGAAAGTCTAAGGAGAAGGAAAATCGAAATTTTGGTGTTTCTCTTTCTCTGTTTCGTGTCCTGGATTGGGAGATCTAAGTATTCCAAGTTTCACTGTTTCCGGAAGCTGCCAATTGCCGTAAGCTGCTGCCTAGTTGAAGTTGTTGGAAAGAGGTCAAAATTCTTGGACGCTGACTTGGTGTGGAGGGAAGCTCTGCTCTTGGTCTAGGGTGAAGAGTCTCAAAGAATACTACTGAAAGGAAGAATTATCTTGACTAGTTTTTTCCCCTTGAGGGGGGTTTTCCCCTGGCACGTGCCTACATCTGGTGTCTATTGTTTTATGTGTTGTTTCTTTTGGTAATTGCTTGATGAACTAAAGAGAGAAGATATAAATAATCTTAATAATAATAAACATCACAAGTAATTATCAAGAACAAGAAAATCTTTCTGCCTTTTTTATTTTCTAACATGGTATCAGAGCTTTGGTGAAGAAGGAAGAAAAAGGCAGTCTCAAGCACTTGATCCATTCAAAGGGACTATCTCAGGGAAGGAGTCTATTATATTCAGGAACAAGGTAGTAGACTTAGTAAAAGGAAATGTAAAGAAGCCTACAGAGGAATCTAGTGATGCCGACAAAATGAAATATAGAGAATTAGAATTGGTGGCCATGACTCTGATGGTAGAAGGGATAAAGGACAATCTTGTCCTATTCATAGCTAACATCGATCATGCTCAGGAAATGTATGAAGCCTTGTCGAAGCTATTTACTATTAAGAATATTGGTCAAGTAGCAAGTTTGAAGAATAAGCTAAGGCCTACGAAGATAACTAAATAAGATACTGTGGTAACCTTCTTCATGAAGATATCTAGACTCAGGGATGATCTCTTGACCATCAATGAGATTGCTCCAGACAAAGAACTTGTGATCACTACTCTATTAGGATTGCCACCCTCTTGGGGTGCATTTGTTGTAGGCCTCAGTAGTTGGAAGCTAGCTCCCACCTTTGAAGAATTATGGACCACCTACAGTCAAGAAGAACCAAGGATTTCAATGGTTACCAATCCTGAAGGAGTATCAAATGCTTACATTGCTCATCAGAAAGGAAACAGATTGAAGGGACCAAGGAAGAAAGTTGATATTCCAAGATAGAGTGCTACCATTGTCATAAGAAGGGTCACTACAAAAGTGATTTTCTCGAGAATCCAAAGCATAAGAAGAGAGGAAGGGATCAAGCCAACTTTGCAGAAGGAAACTCAAAGAAAGTCAAGCCCGAAGAACCCAACATTATGGACTTACACTACTAAGTCCTTTTCTTGTCGCTTTAGATATTCTGTTTTATATGTTTTAGAATTTATAGGTTTTGAACTTATTTTGGAAAAGACATTTTTGCATTGCTTTTATAAGTTTGTAGGTATCCCTCAAGCTTTGGAGGGAGCCCCCAACAACTCCCAAAGATAAGTATCTCATGTCTTTTCAATTTTTGGTTTCATATAGTCATTCAGTTTTGATTATATTAAATACTAATCACCTTTCTCCCTCTATTGTCTTGATTAGGGAAAACATCTGCAAGAAGGAGGATCTCTCAAGACAAGGTTAGTCAAGAAACAAAGGCATGCTCTAAATACAGTTATTGAAAGGATTATTCATTTGATGATCTATTACTAACATTGTTATGTCTAAGCTATATTGAACCTTAGTGATTCTTCCTTTGGGTGATTCATCATTTGATAAATCTACCCACCCCACTCATATTCTTAATTGGTTGTGTAGAACCCTAGTCAGGTTCTGGAAAACCCTAATCGAAGGGTACGCTTATGTGAATGTTCGAAATCCTAAGCTGATTAGGGATATTGTGAATTGATGTTTGAAATTTTTATTGATTATGTCATGTTTAGGATTTTGGTATGATCAAGAAATCCTAACTTGTTAGGGTTGAATGATAACATCTAAAATCCCAAACCTTTGAAGACTTGGTGATTATTAACGTTTCTACATTGAAACCCTAGTTCATCAGGGTTTGTTGGAATGTGTAAGCAAGATCCTTATATTGTCTTAGAAATGATTTCCATGGAAAGTGTGTGCTTGTGTGATCAACCCCTAGTGTAATCAAGATGGTTGTGTGTCTAACTCTTATTGATCATTGTGAAGTTGGATTTGACTAACACATGATATGAAATGTTTTAGCATGATGATGAATTATAGGCATATATAGATATGTCTTTTTGGTCAAAACCCTAGCTTGGTCTAGGTCAGATGTATTAATATTGTTGGACATATGATATGCTTGTGAATGATTATGATTCCTAGATATACGTGTTGACCTAGTTATTGATGGTCATAAGTCTTAGGATTCAATAGAAATCCTTGTCTGAGATTCTAGGATGATGATATTTGGAAATCTAGGGTTTTGTAGCTAAACCCTAGTGAAGTTGTCTAGAATGTGTGATATAACAATTTGAAATCTATTAAATGATTGTTGAAAATGAAAATCTAGGGTTTTGCAGTTAAATCCTAGTAGTAACTTTGTCTAGTGTGAAATGTAACAATATGAGATCTATGTATTTAATGATTGTTGAAATTGTGAAAATGGAATTCTAGGGTTTTGGAGTTAAACCTTAGTCAAAGTAAAATCTCTGAAATATGATGATTTGAGAT
This sequence comes from Pinus taeda, assembly GCA_000404065.3. NCBI lineage: Eukaryota > Viridiplantae > Streptophyta > Pinopsida > Pinales > Pinaceae > Pinus > Pinus taeda. Next base: position 5,321 of record APFE031167626.1, on the reverse strand, counting down.
TTGTGTAAGATTGTTGAAATTGTGAAACTGGAATTCTAGGGTTTTAGAGTTGAACCTTGGTTGAAGTAGAAACCTTTGATGAATGTTGACAATATGATTTGTGAAATTTGAGTTTTGGATGGATTTGATGATTGATCGGAAATCTAGGGTTTTCAACTAACCCTAGTGGAAGTTGGTCAGGTTAATGACTAAGCTGTGATTGACTTTGATTGATTCTTTTGTATGAAATCTAGGATTTGTATGAATCCCTAGTGAGAAGTCTAACATATGAATTTTGAAAGATTGTTAGATGCCTTGTAGATCTATTTGTGTGTGAACTGTTTCTAGGGTTTTCTATATGTTGAAGTAAGGTATGTCATACGTTTGGAAGAAACATTGAAACCCTAGATGGAATGAAAAGTGTTATGAAGTAGTCTAGGGTTTATGATAAAGTCCCTAGCAAGATGTTGAAGAGTATATAATTAAGTTAGGGTATCTGATATGTATAAAGATGAAATGCTTCCATAATTCTTATATGGCTAACATTATGCTTCTATAGATTTGGTTGTACTTTCTATTTGAGTTGTGTAGGTACACAATCTTCAATATGGTGAAGATGCTCATTGATATGATAAGCATGATGGGGATGATGATAACTCTGATATGGTTGGAAGCCACAAAAGATTCTCCAATGAAAAAAAGAAGAAGTCGATCTCCCTAAGAAAGCATGAATAGAAGAGAACTTCCTAAGATTAAGAGGGTGTCTGAATAAAGAGATGCTTTATTCGGCGTCCATAGATGTACTCAGATTTCATTGTTGCATAATAAAATAAAACCCTAATTGTTGCACTAGTTTTCCCAAGTTGGGTTTTTCCAGGGACATTGGTCCAAAAATAACTGTGTTCTTTTATGTGTGCGCTAGCATTTCTTCCAGCGTTTATTCTTCCACAATTTTATTTGTGTAGATTGCAGTGTGAATTATTCATTATTTGTTGTAGGAAACAATAAATAAATTGTTAAATTTAATTAACAATTAGGAGAATAATATCCAATTGCTACAATAGGATTCGGGATTCCAAATTTTCACAGATTTATATTAGAAATTTCCTCAACACAAGTTTGTTGTTCGATATTATGCTAACCTAGAAACACAAAACCAAAATTAGCCCTATCTTGAAGTAGTCGGAATTCTATTTCTTCACACAGCCCTAGGCATAACTAAAGGAAATAAGGAAACTAATGATAATGTGCTCAACATCCTACTAAACAACGAGATTACTGCTAACCCCAAGTTGAAGCAACACCTTGAGATGCTCTTCCTATCCAGTAGACTCCCAACCCAATCTGAGTCTATATAGCCCTACAATTGCACTCCACCACTCCTTTCACACCCCAACCCATACTCCATCATACCTCGTAGATACTTGAGGACATGCTTTGCTGCAATACAATGCACCTCCTCGGCTTCACCATAAACCAACTTAGAATATTCATAGTAAATCATATATTTGGCCTTGTGTTGACTAGATACATTGGGCCTCTACCCCATTGATGTCCCATTGTCTAGTGAATACCTTGCAGGGTTTCCCTCTTCAAGCCCTGCTAGATTTCGCGGCAACACTAACAATACACATATATTTGGCAGCTGTATTGAGTTGTTTGCATAGATCCACAGCAAATTACAACTATAGCACATCATTTTCTACAAATTTCTTACCACAGGGTGTCTATTTTCAATTAAATATCTTAAACATGCCCTATATTAGTTTCAAATTTGGTTTTACAAGTTACATCTTTAATTTGTAGCTAAAAGTTTCCAGCTATTAAAACATTATATCTTATTGGAATAGTTATTTGGGTTTGCATCCCATGGGTTGTGACCTCAAAACCTCAATGAATGGATTTCCAACTTGCTGAAAATTCAAATTTGTTGCAAGTCCAAAGCTTAGAAGTGGTCCAAAGGGACCTATCTTCTATCTTTTAGCCTCCCACCTGTAGACCTTGGATCTAGAAGAGCTTAGGCACTTTTGGTTGTTCTTAAAGGAAAATTTTCATGCTCTTTCCTACGATCTTTTGCAAAAATTGCAGACTTGCAGTCACTAGACAAGAAGTTTATCTGCACAACAACCCCTCTAACCATGGTCTTAATCACTGTTGATAATATCGGTGATATTTGAAAATATCACGATATTTTCGACAAAACGATATATCACCGAGAAAATATCGCGATATTTTGAAAATATTGGCAAAATATCGGCTATGTTTAAAAATTTGAAAAAATTATTTTTATGCTTGCCGATATTTGCCAATATTTTGCTGATATCGCCGATAAGATGTTTCCTGGACTCTCGCTGATATTTTGTCGATACCAATATTTTCAACACTGGTCTTAATCATAGAAACAAAAGAAGAATTGATTAGTATATTTTCTATATACTCAATTTGAATACTCATAATATATCTTCTTAGCTTTGAGTGCCTTTTTTGCTCGTTTAGTATATTTTTCTGCAAATTTTACACTGTAGGCCAGCAAGGAAGCAACATAAAAATCCACTTCAGCCATTAGACCCCACTACAAGCCACTGATCATGTGTTGGTTGGCTGGAGTAATCCAAGGGAAGCCTCCTGTTGTCGCACAGATTGTCACGACAATGCTCAAACCAGGGGCTGTCACCCTGATCGCCGATCTTTTCATTTAAGCTGTTTCCCGAGGCTAAGGGGGGTAGACCCTATGGGACAAAGGATGACCAACTGTGGACCAGTTGGGTTGGGAGACACAACAAGGGAAAACAAGCACTTGATTGATTTTATAAGTTAATGTGCCAGTGCCTTATGGAGTTAATGATTAAGTAATTGTTTAGCAGAAATATGAACTCATTAACAATCATTTACCATCAAATAACCCAAACGAAGATTAATTTTACCAAATGCAAGATAATCAATAAATGCTCAATGGCTTAACAATATTCGAGCAATTAAAATTCGAAAGATTAAATGCTTTAAATAACCACGTGATTTTAAATACTAACCAGTTATTACTTTCATATAACTAATCTTCAAATGAACATTTAAGCATGTTTAACCACATAAAAAATGATAAATATTAACCCCACATCAAAATTTTAGTCTCAACAGAAAAGATATATCGCAAACATGACAAATCCTTGAGCCAAGACTGAATCTGGCAAAATATTTCCAAAATTTTTTATATTTTTTTATATTTTCAAATAAAACAAAACTAAGCTAAGCAAAAAACTAAAGTCTAAATAAATGAAACTTAAATCTAAATAAAATTCTAAACTATAGAACAAAATAAAAAGTCTAAAGATTACTTTTTTATGTTTTTGAGAATTTTTTATTTTTTATTTTTAAAGTAAAACAAACTAACAGCTACTAAGAAAGACGAAATTAAAAACAAGACCTAAAGTTAAAATAAACTTAACATAAAGCTAATGACAACCCCAAAAAGTTAGAACTTTTTATGCTTTCTATTCTTTTTGAATTTTTTAATTTTTATATTATTTTATGATTTTAAATTCAAAATTAAACATTTTAACAAAACTGAAAGAAATCGATCTAAAACTAAACTTTAATTCTAAAATCTAATGCTAAAAATTAAACTAATGCCTAAACTAAATGAAACTAATAAAAAAAAACAAACAAAGCAATACCTACGCTAACTCATGAGACGCATCTCAAAAATCGAAAACACTTTGAGTTTTTTGTTGGCTGCGTATACAGGTCCGCGGATGAGAAAAAGTCGACTGAGGGAGGAACTGCGAAGCAGCGACAGAGAGTTTTCGATGGGAGAACGCCGCAGGGTTTGCATGGAGCAGCAGAGAGCAAGTATGGATGGCGTGGCAGCGAGAAAGTGAGGGCAGTGGAGCAAACAGTGAGGATTTGCGCAGGTGACACGGGTTGCCAAGGCTGCGTGGAGCTCCAATGAAGAGACCAGTGGAATTGCGCAAGTCTGAGATTCGTTGCAGAGGCTTCAATGGTGAATCGATGGAGAAATACGGTTGCAGAAAGGTTGATCACGTGGAGAGATGGGCGCAGTAAGGGTAGACCTGCAGTGTGAAATTGACAGAATTGCGTGAGGAATGGATGGGCAAGTGCGGATAGGGATATGCCAGAGGGAATGAGGGTGCATATTTGGACAGCGTAAGGAGTCCTAATGGATGGAGATGCGATCTTGATAGCCGCCAGCAGAGAATAGATTGAACAACAAAGAGAAGAATGCTGGCAACAAAACTTTCATCAAAATTTTGAAATTTCTTCAAGAAAATCGCAAAAAGCCCGAGGCAGCAGAGAAAAATGGCCAAATAAAAACCCAGAAATTTCCAGATTATATTTCTGCTTGAAATTTAGCAGTGAAACCCTCAAAGACTTCTAAATAAAATTTATATGTTATGCTTCAGATTTATTACTTGAAACCCTTGTAAGATCGCCTCCAGATAAACAAAAATTTAAAACCCTGGACTGTAGAAATGATACCCCTGCAAGAGCTGGTTCTGGGGCCAGATCTTACCCTCCAGGGCCTAGATCTGGCTTCAAACAAAAATTTCGTCTTAGATTTGCAACCTGCAATGGCAAAACAAACATCCAGAGATAATATATGCAAGGATTAAAACTAAAACCCTACAAACTAGCTACAATATTTACAGTTTTATGACTCTATAACAGCCAGATTTGTCAGTAATCCACAATAATATTTTCAGAATTTCAGATTTACTATGAGATACTTCAGAAATCTTTCATGCAATTCAAAAATAAATTTAAATGATAGACCCAGAATCGAAATTGGCTGGGCCCTTCAAGAAAATGTTTTCCGGGAGTTGGCTGGTTTAGCCGAGAACTTCCCCAAACGCTCGTTGATCTTCACAATATAGGTTTTCTGCACAGCACACTTCAACTATCAATAAAGAGGGAAAAAATAGTACTAAAACCCAAATCCAATGGAGATGCCTGCCATTACTTTCAAAAATTCTATTACCATTCAAACCTTAGGGAGTGAACAAGATACTTGTGTTCAACATCACTCCACATCAAGCTATTACCAATGGCTGAAAATAGAATTATACAGAAAATGAAACAACTTACAACATTTCAGGAGAGTAACACCAGCGAGATTTCAACCCCAAAGTCTTTCTTTATTGCACAAGGAAAAGTTTACAAGAGAGCTTTCTTCAGCACAAGACTCACAGATCCAATGATCTCAAATGACCCCTAGCACCCTATTTAAAAGAAAAATTCCCAACGGCTAGTTCGAGTGATCCATGTCAAACTAATCTCGACCGTCGATGAGGATCAAGATCTCTTTTAATCTCATCCGTCGAATTTTT
>APFE031167619.1:28056-39517 GCA_000404065.3 Pinus taeda | reverse complement strand
AAACATTTCACCACAAACTTTTGAATATCTGATTTAAGGCCATCCCAAAAAAATTCCTTCTTAACCCTGTGGTAAGTTTTTAAAAATCCTGAGTGCCCTCCTAAGGGAGAAATGTACAATTCCATAAGAATATTTTGTTTGAGTTGGGAATTCTTACAGAGGTATAAGCGATCTTTGTACCATAGGGAATCATTTTTCCAACTAAATGTATCAGATGTACTAGAATCTTGTTGTAACTTTCGAATAAGTGCCCACACTTCTTCGTCATTCTTCCATTCCTCCCTTGCTTCATTTGTCCAATCTAGTTAGATAATAGAAATGGTGCACAACAATGCTTCCACATCCTCATCCTTCCTTGAGAGTGCATTTGCCATAACATTTTGCTTCCCTTTCTTGTAGATGATTTCAAAGTCATAACCCTACATCTTTGTGACCCATTTTTGTTGCTCTTCAGACGATAATCTTTGTTCTAAAAAGTATTTAAGGCTATCATGATCTGTTTTTACCTTGAAGTGTCTTCCCATTAGGTAGGGTCTCCATTTCTTAAGTGCATGTAGTATTGCCAACATTTCCTTCTGATAAATAGCTTTGTGTAAATACTTTCCCTTCATTGGATGAATTTCGAAAGCAATGGGCCTTTCATCTTGCATTAAAACAACACCAATTCCATTTCCTGAAGCATCACATTCCACAATAAAGGTTTTTGTGAAGTCCGGTCTAGCTAAGACAAGTGCTTCACACATTGCCTCTTTTAGATGTTTGAAGGCCTTTGTTGCTTCTGGAGTCCATGAAAATGCATCTTTCTTCAATAATGTTGTTAGAGGTGTTGCTATTCTCCCATAATTCTTAACAAACCTACGATAATACCCTGTCAGCCCAAGAAATCCTCGCAGATGCTTTATGGATGTGGGGATTTTCCATTCCTTAATGGATTTAATTTTGCTAGGGTCTACCTTAACTCCTTCATGAGATGCAATATCACCTAGATATTCCACCTCTTGTACTCCAAAGAAACATTTGGATCTTTTTGCATATAATTGTTTCTCCTCCAATAGTTGTAGCACCTTGTCAACATGTTCAACATGATCCTTCCAAGACTTGTTGTAGATTAGTATATCATCAAAAAATACTAACACAAATTTTCTAAGGAATGGTTTGAAAATTGAATTCATCAAACCTTGAAATGTTGAAGGTGCATTGGTAAGGCCAAAAGGCATGAAAAAAAATTCATAATGACCCTCATGAGTTCTAAATGTTGTTTTCGGAATGTCTTCAGTCTTCATTCTGACTTGATGATATCCTGAACGAAGATCCAACTTGGTGAAGTAAATTGATCCATGCAATTCATCCAGTAATTCATCAATGACAGGAATGGGAAAGTTATCTTAAATAGTGAGCTTGTTGAGCTCCTATAATCCAGACACATGTGCCATGATCCATCCTTCTTGTGCACCAATACTACTGGAATAGAGAAAGAACTTTGACTAAGTTGAATTATACCAGCCTCTAACATTTCTACAACCATACGTTCAATTTCACTCTTTTGGGCATAGAGATATTTGTATGGCCTGATATTTGGAGGAACACTTTTTGGAGTCAAATGAATAGCATGATCATGATCACGAATAGGTGGGATACCTTTGAGAGTCTCAAATACCTTGGAATGATTGTCCAAGACTTTTTGGAGATATGGAGAAATAGATGATTTCGATGTGGAAACATCTTGCGAACATAATTGTGCAATTACGCCTCATTGTTCCTTTTCTAGAAGCTTTGTCATACCATTAGAGCTTATTATCTTTCCTGGTTTCCCTGCAATACCCCTTAATTCCACTCCTTTCCTTCTACAGAAAATTTCATGAAAAGTTCTTGAAAATTAAAAGCTATTGTACCCAAGGATTGTAGCCATTGGACTCCTAGTACACCATTAGCACCTCCCATTAGAATGGAAAGCATTGGGCTATTCAATACATATTGTCCCATGGATAGCTTGATATTATGGTACTTTCCAGAGAAATTTACGGTTCCTCCACTTGCAACCATCACTTGACACTCTGGTGCTGGATATAGGAAGCAATTCAGTTCTTTTGTTATCTTACAATGAATAAAATTGTGGGTACTTCCTTAATCAATCAACACTATTATCTTTTTCTTCTTGATATGTCCTTCTATCTTGATAGTTTGGGGAGTGGTAATTCCAGCTAATGCATTACCAGATATGGTCGGATTCATTACTTCTTTATCTAGGGTTTTCTCCTGGTGTATATCCTCTTCTTTTGACATTTCTTGTTCCTTTTCTTCCTCCTCTTGACAATCTATGTAGAATAATTTCTTCTCAGCACACTTATGACCTTTAGTGTATTTTCTATCACAACAATAACAAAGCCCTTTTGCTCTTTTTTCTTCCAATTGTTTTGGTGTAAACCTTATAGGTTGTGGAAGGCTAGGGGCAACAACACTTCCATCTTTATAGTTGTGAGTGGTAGGCTTATTGGTTGCCATAATTTTGCTTTCCATTTTTCTTGCTAACCTGGATGCCTTTTCCAATGAATTAGATTCCCAAAGGCGAACCCCATGTTGGATATTATCCTTTAAAGTCCCTATGAACGCATCAATCATATGCTCCTCTGGAATATCTTTTACCCTTATGTTCAATTTTTGGAAGTCCTCAATGTGCTCCATCAATGAACCCTTTTGTTTGAGACTTATCAATTGGCTAAAAAACGTGTTGCTTTTTGTATCCTCATAATGTGCTATCATTTCTTCCATAAAAATTGCCCATGTGACAATTTGTTTACAAGAGCAAAGCCATCGATACCATACAAACTGATTTGGTTCCAAATATAAAGTTACAATACATACCTTTTGTGTGTTTTGCACATTATGGAGATCGAAAAATTGCTCCATCTGTAGTCTCCAAGTTGCAGGATCCTTGCCATCAAACTTCCTAGTATCGATTTTTGGAATATGGTGGTTCTTCAATCCAATGTTAGAGTCTATGAAATCATGATTAACATTTATTTTGTTCTCATCATGAGTTTCCTTTGTCAAATCTATCTTCAAATCATCCATCTTAGCTTTCACGTCATGCATCTTAGCTTCCATGCCATTCATCTTAGCTTCTGCATCTTTCTTTAAACCATCCATCTTAGATTCTGTTAATTTTTGTGCGAATGACATTTGTTGCACTTGGTTTCATAATTTTGATATATCATGTTGCATTTCTTCCTCTTCTTCATGAGTCATGCTAGAGCTTTCAGGTTTCTTACTAAGTGTTTGCATTTTCTTTCCTCGGGGCATCAGTGACCGATAATAATGCTTTACTTTTCCCTTTCAATTCCTTCAAACTAATTTTTCAAACCAAGTTTATGCAAAAATTTAAAAAAAATACACACCTTTTTTCACTTTGTAGGAGCTCGATATTGAATCTGATGTATCTCTGTAACTTCACATCATCGAGTTCTGAAATTGTGACCTACAATAGCCCTCTGTGTCCTCTTTTTAATGCCACCATTCCTATCAAATGTATATTCTCCAAGAAAGAGTTATGCACAATCTTCCAAGATGACCTGATTATATACCTTTTCAAAAGACCGAACTTGTATGAAGTGCCATGTGTCACTGTTTTGACCTTCGGATTAAAAAATATAAATAGGAATCTACAGTCTGTCCTCTTCTGTAAATTCCTACGAAATTTTAATCTGATGCCCAAAACAAAAGTTATGAGGATTTTCCCCAAGTCACCTATTTGGAATGTAATTCGAGAGTTTGCAAAAAGGCCAACTTCCACAGATCATATCTCCGCAAATATAGCACAAAAAGCTCTGAAATTGGGACTCGAGGTTCAGAACTATTTCGTCCCAAATGGGTTTTTCTTGCACCATCTGAAAAGTCGCAATTTTTTTTTTTATAGCGCAAATGCCACGATGACCTATTTGGAGCAACAAAACTCTAGAATCCAAAGCTCTAATACCAAATGTTATGAAACCAACTCACAAAAATATAGAAAAGATAGATGAATGCCTTACAATTTAGCCTCTTCGAGGGGGAAACCTCTTTTACATTACACAAATGAGAAATTCTTGGATGATACAAATGACAAAACCTTCTTTCTATATATAGGAGTCCAAGGGGTCACAATATAACTAAGCCGACCTAACAATAATAATATAAAGGCACAAAAATAACAATAGAGGGATTGTATGGAGCATAGTAATAAAAATATGGGGACAATGGGGGCACAACAATATTAATAAGGGATACAACTACAATAGTAATGGGGGAATCACTAGTATTATAGGGACCTAACAAATCCCACCTTCACACCAAACCTTGGAGATCAAGTTAAACAATGGTACGTGATGGCATAAGGGGTGCGAGGTGGTTATAGATTAGTATTGGAGCATTGTTACAAACATTATGCCTAGAGGGCCAAAGATACATAACATGAATGAAGTGGGAGCTCAGATACATAATAGTATCAGACAAAAGGTTCAACACTAGAGCTGAATAGGCTCACACAAAAAGTATAAAATTTCATTTGATAGTTTAATTTTTATATATCCTACATTTAGACTTGCAGTTGATGTTACTCCTAGACTTGATAGATTTTGGATATGTCATTTTCTTTTTTATCATGCATAATTAACACGGGGTTTGGTTTTGTTAACAATTTCATGTCAGCATACTTAATGCTAAGATATCAAGGTTATGAGTTAGTATATTTATACTTGATTGAACTACCAGTTTCATGTGTGTGACAACACATATGGAGACACAAATTACAATAGAAATTAGAGGAATTAGAATAATAATGGTATAGTCGATAATGGAAAAGAAACCATCATGATCAAGAAGAGGAGTCAGTTGGAAATGGGTCAGAAGAAAATTCCCCTGGTTGAATGGATATCATCAAGAGCTTAAATGTTGACTTGAGAATCTGCAAGGAAGACAATGAAAATATTATCAGAGCACAAGAAAGACAAGCATATTTGAATGCAATGATCTTGTTGATATTTTCATATCTACAAATAAAAAAGCAATAGGAACCTGATGCAAACTATTTGGGTAGTCACAAATAAAATAAAATTCCATTTGAAATTCAGGGGCTTAGATTGGAAACTAATAAGGAATATGCACAAACAAACCAATGAAAACATAGTGAGGGGAGAAACTCCACTCAAACTCCAAAAAGAGACATATAACCATGATCAATTGTCTAGTGTTGCAACAAGAAGATACCATCAACAAATAAAGAGAGAGAAAAGAATAATGATGAAGGATTTCAAGAAGGTAAAGCCTTTGAATTTTGATGGACACATCAATAAAATTGAAGACATAGAAGCCTACTTGTTGGGCTTGAAGAAATAATTTATAGCTCATGACTACTCTGAAAACATGAAGGTCAGCGTAGCCATTTTCAACTTGAAGGGAAAGGTGGATATATGGTGGGAATGTTTGAGAAATGTTAAGGGAATTAGTTGTAACAAACTAACATGGAGAAAATTTGAGAAATATTTCTAAGGAAAGTACTTTTTATAAGATGTACCATGACATCAAGATCAAAGAGTTCCATGAGCATAAACTAGGAAAATTTACCTTGGATTCTTACACCAATAGATTTTTTGAGTTGTTGAGGCATGTGCCATATATCAAGGATGAGAGGGTAAATATTCAAAGGTACCTTAGTTGCCTAACACAATCCTACTAAGACAATATTAAATTTGATGAACCAAGGATATTGGGGGACACCATTTGAAATGCCAAGTATTGATATGATTAGTCCTAACTTAGGGCCAAATTCCAAATAGAATGGAGAAAGAAGGATAAATAAAATTTTAAAGGGAAAGGACCAAAATCATCAGACAATAAAATGGGAAAAAATTTCACACTACTAAATATTGACCGAATTTTGACAAGTCTTTGTCGTTCTCTCAACGATGATTCTTAGCTATAATGACAAAAGAAAATTTCACAAAATGTTGTTACTAGCACAACTGTACTTTCAACATCTTTTTTGTCGGAATTCTAAAAACAGGAGTCATCAAAACTTTTACATAGGTTTCTCGCAAATCCTTGACGGATGACTCATGACAAGACAATGTGTTTGTGTCATCAATAAGTGCATCATAATACCAACAATATCTCTTCATAGTTGCAATGTTTCTGTAGTCAAAAAGGGCATCATAAGACCAATGTTGTCAAATTTGTTTTTTAAAATATTGTGACGAACCTACCATAGTTGAGAAATTTTTGCCATTGGAAAGGGCATCATAAGACTGATATTGTCAATAATTCTTTTTAAAATATTGCAACAAACCTACCATAGTTGTGAAGTTTCAGGGATTGGAAAAGGCGACACAAGACCGATGTCCTTGCTATTATTTTAAAATATTTTGCAACGAACCTACCATACTTGTGACATTCCTGCCATCAAAACGGATGTCACAAGACCAAATTCTTTAATAATTTTTTAAAATATTATGACAAACTTTCCATAGTTGCGATGATTGTCATATGAGAACAGGTTTTGGATAAGAAAGATTCATGCATTGTAATATTGACAAAATTTAGATATAACAGGTGTCGGAAGACCGATGGCGTTGGAAAAAAATAAATAAATAACCAACCTCAGATAGAATCTTCATCCACATTAACCCCTAAGGATTCGACATAGGGGTTATTAATGATGATCGTGGAACACTTTTTAACATAGGAAAAAAATAATATTATGATTGATCTCTAATTTTTATACACCCAAATATTCAAAGCATGCATCGAGGGCCATAAGCCCATAAAATATTCAGTGAAGCATCTTCATGTTACCCTAAGGGCCATTGTGTGGGATTGATTTACATGAACCACAATTTTTGGATATTCAATTTCTTCGTAAATTGATTATGCTTAAAGCACTAGAACCTCAACCACCAACAACCAATGCATTCAAAACATCGACATCAAGATCAGGTGGAGGAGGCAAAGGATCAAGTCCTCTAGAGCCTGAGACCATTAGTGAGGTAGCTATGGTTTCTTCAATTATTTCGTTACCAAGAAATTTATGAGGACAAATTATCTATTTTATTAAGTTCGACATGATAGGTTATTAACCAAACTAGATTTTAGATTAGGTTATCAACAAACATGATTGTAGGAGAAAAATATGACAAAGACCACACTCAAACCCAACAATGGTTGCACCACTAAATTGTGTTACCATTTAGTTTATGAAATAATTCAACTATAGGTATGAGGCTAATCGATGAGATTCTTCTTCCACATATTGATTCTCATGTAATGGTGTACTTGGACAGAATCCTTTTGATTAGTGAATCTTGGGAATATACACGTGTTTAGCAAGGGTAAATCATCAATAAATATGCAAAATATCTCTTGTATCAGTGAATCCAACCAAAAGTTTTGTAAATGCAAATATGAAGTTTATTTTTATTTTCCCTATTGATGATAGCATAATAATAGGAAACATTTTCACTCCCTCTATGTGTTTACATTAGAAGTACATTTTAGTCACATTAACCTACTTTATGGTCAATAATTAGACATTAGTAAAATTATATTATCTTCTTTAAATAATGAGGAATAATCATGGATGTTGTTCAAAGAAGTAAAGAATGAAATTAGATAAGTAAATAGTAGCATTTAAAGAAGTGTTCTACGTTTAAAAAGTACTTCCATCCAAGAGATGTGAGACATGAATTCAACCCCAATTACATGCTCTATTTCCTAACACTGGGTTGTAACCAATTAAACCAACAAATTTTGACTAGTTTTATTTCAACCACTCTATTTTGAGCATATTTTAATTGAAAGGGAAATTAATCAAAAATGGTTTCAATGATTGTTTTACTAAAACTTCCTAAAATTAGTATGAACCATCTTTGTTCAAATTCTAGTTTGATTTTTTGTGATATACTATTTCAAAACAAGTTCCATGCATCATGCTACCCCACAGGAGCCATGTTCACTATAAGATATAGGCTAGCTGTAGAAGCCCCACATTTTCTTATTTTTGATAACATTTTTACTTTCCTTTTCATCCTTTTCATGATAGTTTTGCTACATTTCCAAGTTTAAAGTTCACCTTAGATATGCTCAAAAATCATAAATATTGGGTGTTTGTTATATTGTTTCCAGGACTAGCCCCACGTGCGAAGCCTGGGGGTTATACGGGTGGCGGCCAACCCCCCTTTGTTTCGCTGAGCTTAGCGAGGGGGTTACAAGGGGGGTGGTAGCCCCCCCATGAGAGGGTTTACAATATTATACCCTATATTAGGTGGGCAAACCTACCTATGGTTTTGTGGATGGGTTTTTCACATGGTTTTGGGCATGATGGTTTTCTTCCCATGGTACCTTGTAGATCTGGTCAAGGGAACTATGGTTATGTTCTAATGCAGGGTTAATGGATTGTAGCTTATGAATTCTTAAACGTGTATATATATGTGTTGCAAAAATGAAATGAATATAATGAAAAATCAATCTAATAGTCCCGGTTTTGGGATCTAGGGGAAAATATATGTGTATATCTATTTTATATTTTATGCTCTCACCATTTTTTATTTTTTATTTTTAGAATTCGTATGCAAGTAATTTCTTTATAGGGTTAAAACCTACATTTGGTATCAGAGTTGTTTCGGCTTCAAGGGGATGCCTTTACTCTTGAGGATTTTTTCTTGGTCTTGTGGTAGAACCTGTTCAGTAGGAGATCTACAGGATCGATCCTTGCGATGAAAGAGGATGGAAAGAAATGGAAAGATAGAGATCGAGAAGTTTAATGGTTAGAGTTTTGAGTTGTGGAAACTCAAGATGGAGGATATGTTGGTGGATAAAGATTAGTGTATCATGGTAGATCTGGGTACTAAACCAATAGGAACGTTAGATGGAGACTCGACGAAGTTGGATTGGAAAGAAAAGAGCATAATACAATTGTGTATCTCACATTCAATATTGTTGAATGTATCAGGGAAGCAATGCCAAAGGCTTTGTGGGACAAGTTATGGACTTTGTACCAATCTGTCTCTCGTGAAAAAAATGTTCCTACGGAAAAAGGTGTATAACCTGAGGATGAAGGATGGAGACTTGGTGACAAAACATCTAAATGCCTTTAATACTGTGGTAAGTCAGTTGTTAACTGTTGATATTAAAGTTTAAAATGAACATAAGTGCATCATTTTGGTGTGTTCTCTACCAAATTTGTGGGATAGTTTGGTTGTTGCAATAGGTAGAAATACAACTACCTTGAATTTTTATTAAATAGAATCATCCTTTTTGTCAGAGGATATGAGACAAAAAAATATGGAGGGACAAAATGGAGATGCCTTATCTATACAAGGACAGTCCCAGAACAAAAAGAAAAATAAGTCCTCAAGTGGGAAATCTAAATCTAGAGGGAGATATAAATCTTCGGGAAAACTTGTAAAGGTGTATTGCAAATCCATAAAGGAAGGGAGATAGAAAAGGGATTTCAGATCTAAATCTTCTGAGAAAGGAAAGGGACCTGATGATGCTCCTTCTCCAGAGGCAAACACAACCTTAGATGAAGGTGGCGCTGCGTACTTGGCTTCTTCTTCAAGTACACATGTAGATCATGAGGCATGGTTGATTGAATGAGGTGCATCCTTTCACTTCACTCCCCACAAAGATCGAATTAGCGAATATGAGAAATATGATGGTGGTGATGCCTTCTTAGGGGATGATGGGAAGGATAGAATCATTAGTTGTGGAAAATTCAAGTTGAAGATGCAAGGTGGAAGGATTATAACACTTTTGGGCGCTCTCCATATTCCTCCATTGGCCAGAAATTTGATTTCTATAAGCAAGATGGATGATACAGGTGTAAAAGTAGTTTTCGAGAAAGACACCTGAAAGATGGTTTAGGGAGCAATGGTATTAATGAGGGGAGTTTAGATTGGAACTCTATACAAGATTTTGGGTAGCACTGTTATTGATAGATGAAACAATTTTGTGGTTCCTGAAAGTGGAGTAGAAAATGTTGTGGTATTCAGAGAAAAGACCATGCTATGGCACCAAAGGCTTGGACATATTGGAAAGAAGGGCCTTTAAATTCATCATGGTAATGGTATGTCTAATTTCTCTCTGGATTTCAATTTCTATGAACATTGTGTATATGTGAAGCAAAATCGAGTGAGTTCCCCTTTGGTGCTAAGAGGGAAGAAGGGATATTAGAACTTCTGCATAGTGATGAATTTGGACCAATGACTAATCTCTCATGTGACCCCCTTTGTGGAAAAGAAGACAAAAATTGGTTTAATGTTGGGTGTGTGTTATATTCTTTCGACAAGTAGCTCCATGGGTCATCCCCTCGTTAGTTGCGTCGGGCACAACTGTGGAATAAAAAAGGGGGTAGTAACCCCCACTATCGGGGGGTTTACAAGGGGTGGTAACACCTCTATACACGGTCGAGGACAACGCCCAGGGGAATTTTTTTTTTAGACCCTATATTAGGTCGGCAGACCTAACAATGGTTTTGTGTATCGGTTTTGTACATGGTTTTGGGCATGATATTTTTCTGACCATGGTCAAGGGAACTATGGTTATGTTCTAATCTAGGGTTAATTGATTGGGGTTTACGAATGCTTAAACATGTATATATGTGTTGTAACATTGAAAAAAATATAATGAAAAATGAATCTGGTAGTCTCGGTTTTGGGATCCAGGGGAAATCCCTATGTATAACTATTTTATGTTGATGATCTCACCATTTTTTATCTTTTGTTTTTACAATTCGTATGTGGGTAATTAGTGTATAGGGTTAAAATCTACAGTTAAAGGTATCCTTAATTTATGGTTTATAATCTCTTGTTTCTTTATGAAATTTATTCAAAACATTTCTATAACTATTGTATTACAATCATTCAACTGCTAACCAAATATTCTACAACTACATCCATGGTTAGATAGATTCTAGCACACTTGAGGGGGAATAAAGAATATTGGTATATGGAAATTGATCGATACATGGACATCCACCTATCATGTTGATCTGGAAGTTCACCCCATTCGAGAGATCTACTCGTCAAACCAGAAGTCAACTTTGGTTACAACACTCCAATTGTATGCAAAATTTGAAGGAGGGTTGTCGCATTATCAAGAGAGCATGAAATTAGACAATAAGAGTTTGGAATCATAATTTACAATATTATAAGAAGAGTTTCAGCAAAAATCACATGAAGAAAACATTCGTCGACGCGTTTCGAACCAACTAGTGTGGTTCATCATCAGGACAAGTTGAAGAAAGAGATCCAGCTTAGCATGTTAAATAGACTGAGTAGAGCCTCAAACGGTTTATATGACCAACGACTAATTTTGACTTTAGGACCATGGTCAAATTATTATTATTTATTTATTTATTATTTTTAAGGAAACTAGTTAAATCATGTACCAAATCCTTCAAATATAAATATGGAAATTAGTTAAATTAGGTACC
>APFE031167619.1:0-27048 GCA_000404065.3 Pinus taeda | reverse complement strand
TCTTCAACTTGTCCTGACGATGAACCACACTAGTTGGTTCGAAACGCGTCGACAAATGTTTTCTTCATGTGATTTTCGCCGAAACTCTTCTTATAATTGATATGGATCACATAAGCCTCAATTCAATAAGTTACAATATGTAAAATAAAAATCTTCTCGCGATTTTCTCTTCTAGTAGCAAAAAAACAGAAGAAAGACTCCAATTATAATTTAATTCCTTAGTTGTTAAAGTAATACTTGCTTCTTCACTTATAACTCTTAACACTGTTATATAACAAGGATTATAAAAATCACTAGGGTGAAGTAATAGATATCGTTACTATTTTTAAGTTTATAATAATTTTCTATTGAAGACTTTGAAATTTAATACAAATTACTCTATTCCTTTAGTGATCAATGCATGGGTGAATAGTTTGATAATTGGTCTCATGCTTACACTCAACATGAGGCCCCCATGAAGAGTTGTAATTTATTTTATTATTTGATTATGTTAGTTGTTAACTTATTTCATGAATAGTCGTTTTTTCATTGCAATTAGTTAATTCTCTCTATTGGTATTTTGTTCATCGATCTTTGGTTTAACATTCAATGGTTTGAATAGGTCAAGTGCTCATAAAAGACAAAAATATTTCCCTTTTATAGTTTTCTTCTTTAACTATTGTTTTTAATTTGATTTCATGTGTAATAGAAAAACAAATTCTAATCATGATTGTGCCCATCAATAATGCTTGAGAATTATATCTTAGATTGTCACTATTTTAAAATAATTAGACTAAGATTTTCCTTTTTGTTGAATAGAATAGAGATTTTCATTTTTAAGACCTTTTAGAACAATATTTCAACTTTCTACAAGTAGAATCAAGTTTCAATTCTTGCCATTAGAATAGATATTTGAATTCAGTTCAAATATGGTAATTTTTTATTTTTGTTGTTGTAGATTAAGTTTCAATTCAGAAATTTAAATTGATTTCGCCTTGAAGTATAGTTTTCTTTTAGAAAGGCACTTTTGATGTAAAGAAAATGTGTGTAGGAATGTTAGGAGTTTATCTAGTTCCATAACTTTACAATAATAGCCTCTCCACTTTATAAACTTCTTACAAAAAATTGTGATTTTATTTTGAATTTTAAATGCCATAAAGCATTTGAACCATTGAAGCAAAAAATAATTGAAGCACTAATTTTAAGGGGAACTAATTGTTATCTTCCTTTTCAGATTTCAACTGATGCTTCAGATACATCTTTAGGAGTTGTGTTGGGACAAAAGGATCTAACTCCTTATGTTATTTATTACACAAGCAAAAATTTGACTTCTATAGAGTTAAAGTATACAGTAACAGAAAAGGAGTTCTTAGATGTTGTGCATGCCATTAATAAGTTTTGACATTATATCACTTGTTATGAAAATTTGATTCACACATATCATTTTGTTATTATATATTTAATGAATAAACCAATTACTGATGGAAGGATTACAAGATGGTTGTTATTGTTACAGGAATTAAATATTACTATTCTTGACAAATCCGGAAAAAAAAACATAGTTGTTGATTTCCTTTCTAGAATGAAGAATTATAGTAATGATATTCCTGTAAAAGATAATTTTCCTCACGAGTATATTTTTGCAATATTTATTAAAACCCTTGGTTTTCATATATTGATAACTATTTTGCTACAAGAAAGTTACCCCCATGGTTATTAGCCAAAGAGAAACAAAAAGTTATTATATATAGTTCATCTTACTCTTGGATAGAGGGATAATTATATAGAACTGAACCTGACTTGATCATCCAAAGATGTGTTAGATAAGATGAAGTAACAAGAATATTGAAAGCTTTTTATGGTGAACCCTGTGGAGGAAACTTTGCTGATAGAAGGAATACCTACAAAGTCCTTCTAGAGATATTATTGGCCTTCTCTTTTCAAAGATGCCAAATAATATGCCAAGAGGTGATAATTGTGAAAGAATGGAAAAACTCATTGCATCAGACAAGATTCCTCTATAACCATAGGTACTTAAAGAGCCTTTTGAAAAATGGGCTCTGGATTTCATTGGTCCAATAAATCCTCCATCTAAACAGAAGGTATATACTCATTTATACAGATTGCGTTACAAAATGGGTAGAAGCTAAACCACTTTCTTTTGCTACTGAAAATGTTGTAGTTACATTTCTTTTTAAGGATATTTTTACTTTTTTTAGTGTCCCAAGGGAAATTGTGACATATCAAGGTACTTAATTCACATCCAAGTTGGTGCAGAAAATAATGGAGCAACACAAAATAAAACATCGAAAGTCTACTCCATATCATTCACAAGCCAATGGGAAAGTGGAATCTACCAATAAGGTACTTGAAGCAATTCTACCCAAGACTATGCAATTGATTAGAAGAGATTAAGCAGAAAGACTTCCAAAGGCACTATGAGCATACCATACCACTTGGAGAAATACAACTGGACATACTCCCTATGAGAATTTCTATGGGAAGAAATGTTTTCTTCCAAATGAGTTCCAAGTGGATACTTTTAGAACAACAACAAAATAGGGCACTGATCTATCTGAAGCTCAAAAACAAAGGTTAGCACAATTAAATAAATTAGATGAAATCTCACAATATGCTATCCAAAGAACCAACATAGTCCAGTAGTGAAGATCGAGATGGCATGACAAATTCATCGAAGCTAAAAAGTTCAAGATAAGTGACTAGGATCTTCTTCTTTTTTACTCTAAATTCAAATATTTTCATGGAAAATTTCGAACTCACTAGCTTGGTCCTTATGATATAGATATTGTCTTTGATAATGGACCAGTTAAAATCTTCAACCTTCCTTGTTAATGTTCATAGATTAATAATATATTATAAACCATTAAAGAAAGAATAATTTTTCAAATTCGCAAGATAATTCTGATTTCAAGTTGGTTGAGAAAGGAGACTTTTCTCCTCATCCTCCAACCAAATTGTAATTTTATTTTCTCAAAAGAAGAAGAAGAAGGAGAATAAGATAAAATAATAAGTATAGACATGAAAACCAACATTATTGGCATGTCTATACATAAAATCTTAACAGAAAACCAAGAATTCTTGGTGGTTTATATTTTCACATTCCTTGTGTCTTTCACATTTTCTTGTTACCCCTCTTTTGCTAATAAATTTGCAAGTCTAAAGAATCGCTTTTGAGGCCTAGTTTTCTCCAATTTTCATCAAGAAGCAACAACAGTAAGATCCCACTCCATCAACAAAAATTCTTGGAAAGAATAGCTGTTGAATCAGTGATGTTTTGCAATTAACTTCAAATTTTGTAGACTAGATCAACCTACATTGAAAGAAGCATCAAAATATTCCAAACCTGCAACAAAGGAAAATATATCAAATTTCAAAGAGGTGTGTGTTGTTAAGGTATGTAAGTAGGAAGTTAGATTATCTTTCATTTAAGATCATTAGATTTTTAAACTCATTGAATGATCATGATACATATACTATAAAAATTGAGAAAATCCTAGACCTTGTAAAACCCCTTGTCATCATAACTCGAGATGTCACATCGAAATCTCTCCAAAATCGCCTAAATTCTAATAATCCTATAATATTAGATTTAAGGACTGTGGAAATAATTTACATAAAAGGAGAAATTTAACTATGAATTGAACAACGCCATAAGAAAATTATTTCACACTTTCTTGATGTCATCAAACCATTTAGCCTTATTGACCATCATTCCATTACCTCTGCCACCTTTGTGGACAGAAATAATTTAGGATTGAAACTCCTCCCTCGCCATGGGTGTCATTGTCAAATCAAAACCCAAAAGACCAAAATTCCTTCAGGCATATCCACATGTCAAGGATCAGTTACAACAGGTGGGTTGGCTCGATTTGTTTAAGAAATTTTATGGGAACGAGATAGAAGTTACAAAATAGTTAACACGGAAAACTTTTGATGGAGTTGAGGCAGAGATTGGTGACATTAAAGTCATAATTACATAGCCCATATTGGCAAAGGAAACAAACTTACCTAGGAACGAAGAGAGTTGGTTGAAAAATAGGAAAATCAAAGAGAAAGAATGGACAACCTTCCCCCAAGACCTAGTTATGGACTATTTTAAAAAAGGGGATACTAGTGACTACATTGAAAAATAAATGGACATTTTTGTTGCTAGTAATTCAAAAATTCTTAACTTCTGAGGGAAGATATGGAACTATTCTTTCATACCATATTCGGATCTTAATGCACTTGATTGATGGAAATGAATTCAATTTGCCATACTTTCTACTCTCTAGTATCAAGAAAATGGCTTCTAGTGTACAATGAGAGTAAAAAACCCTCGACAATGCCTTATATCACCATGGATTAATTAAAATT
Source organism: Pinus taeda (assembly GCA_000404065.3). Classification (NCBI taxonomy): domain Eukaryota; kingdom Viridiplantae; phylum Streptophyta; class Pinopsida; order Pinales; family Pinaceae; genus Pinus; species Pinus taeda. Next base: position 22,692 of record APFE031167619.1, on the reverse strand, counting down.
TTGATTGAAGCACATGTGAAGGCCTTGGGAGATAATTGGAAAAGCTTTTGGCCTGCAATGATTTTGTAGAAGCTCAAGAGGAAGAAATGATTAAAAAAACTACAAGGATCCGACACAAAATAGTTTCAAACCTTAATTGTGAAGCGAGTTATGAACGAGAGAGTTTGATTGTCAACAAAGAAGAACAAATGGAATCTTCACCATAGGCACATGAAGATGACACCCATTTTTGTAATTCCTTGGAGAAGATTTAAAAGAAAAATGAAAATGAGGATTTTAGAAGGAAGAAAGCCAACACAAGTGTCAAGCATTCTGAAGCAGCAAAATAAGTAGAACCAATGGACAAGGAATAGAGGAAAATAAGCAAGAGAAAAAAACATATGAAAAACAGAGGACCCAAAAGTAAAGCTAAGAAGGAGAAAACACATTTCCAATAATTTAACCATACAATCACAATACATAGTCAACCTTGAGTAGGGAGATTATAGCATGAGTGAATAATCCATATCATCACGGTTTTGTCAGACTCCAATTCCAACTAGGAAGACACCAACAATCGACCTAGTCCAACAACAACTCTGTGATTATGTGGAATCATTGGAGAAAATATCACAACAAAAGGTAAATTCCCCTCTCCAAAGTGAATATGAAGATGATTTTTATGAATATGTTCGTTTGACTGATGACATTCCTTAAAAGGAATACAAGATTGAAGATGCTTTAATGCATGATATATGTGAGTTAGAAATATTTTAACAAGCATAAAAAAGTAAGAAAATGAGGCAATAAAAGTATAGAATGAAATCCCAATGAACCGAAATGATAACATACTTTTGCATTTGTGCCACTAGTAGAATAAAAGCAAGAAACCAAACTCCAATAACAAGTTCCTTATAACAAAATTTGAGGGATGTAGAGCATATTTTAATTAAGAAACCGAGACTAGCATTTAGTGTCAAGAATAAAAAAGAAGTCACTAGCCTCAATGTCATAATCTAGGATTCATAGACAATACAATCAATAAAATACTTGGAAAATTTTGAAGTTTTGCCACATTTCCAAGTTGAAATCTCACCTCCAATATGATAAAACATCATAAATGGTATCATTCATTTATGGTTTATAATCTATTGTTTCTTTATCAAATTTAGTTAAAACATTCCTATAGCTACTCAATAGCACTCATACTGTAGCTAACCAAAGATTTTGCGGCTACATCCTTGGTTAAACAATTTCTAGTGCACTTGAGGAGGAATAAAGGATATAGGTAGATGGAAAATGATCGACATAGGAACATCCACCTATCATGTTTATCTGGTAGTTCACCTAGTTTGAGAGATCTAACGGTCAAATTTGAAGTCAAGTCTTGTTACAATACTCCAACCATGCGTATAATTTGAAGGAGGATCATCGCATTATCAACTGATCATGGAATTAGACGAGAAGAATTTGAAATCATAAGTTACCATATGTCAAATAAAAATACTCTCACGATTTTCTCTTCTAGTGGTAAACCATGAGAGGAAAGATGTCGATTTCAATTTAATCTCTTAGTTGTTAAAGTAAAACTTTCTTCTTAGCTTATATATCTCAATATTGTTATTTAATATAGGATTACAAAAATCCCTGGGGTGAAGTAACAGATATCGTTAGTCTTTTTGAGTTTGTAATCGTTTTCTATTGAATACTTGGACATTTAATAGAAATTACTTTGTTCCTTTAGTGATCAATGCGTGGGTAAATAGTTTGATAATTGGTCTCATGCTTACGCTCAACAGGAGGGCCCCCTAAAGAGTTGTAAGCTATTTTAGTGTTTCATTATGTTAGATTTTAACTCATTTCATTAATAGTCTCTTTTTCATTGCAATTAGTTAATGCTCTCTATTGGTATTTTGTTCATTGATCTCTGGTTTAACATTCAGTGGTTTGAAGAGGTTGAGCACTCATAAAAGATAAAAATAATTCCCTTTTATAGTTTTCTTCTTCCAAGTATTTTTATTTCGATTTCATGAGTAATGGGTAGTGAAATTCTAATTCTAATTGTGCACATCAATCATCCTTCATAGTTATATCTTAGATTGTCACTTTTATGAAGTAATTGGATTAAGATTTTCGTTTTTGTTTAATAGAATAAAGATTTTCAAATTTCAAGAGAATTTTGAATAATATTTCAATTTTCTAGAAGTAGAATCAAGTTTCAATTCTACCTATTAGAATATATCTTTTAATTCATTTCAAATAGAGTATTTTTTAAATTTTTATGGAGTAGATTAAGTTTCAATTCATAATTTTCAATTGATTTCACATTGAAGTTTAATTTTCTTTTGAAAAAATAATTTTGATGGAAAGGACATGTGCATAGGAATGTTATGAGCTAATCTAGACCCATGTGTGTTTAAATCAATCTCATATTTTAAAAGAAAAAATAAAACTCCTAGAATACATTGTGCACATGCACTTCATAAGTACATGATCTTGGTTGAAAATTAATGAAGTAATTTAACCATCAATTAAATTACCCAACACTGACTTTCTATCATTTGGAAATGTCTCCCAATTAAATTTTGAAAGAAATAAATTTCTGCATTGGTACAAATTGTTAATAAATGGAAGAATTACTTAATGGAAAAGAAACATTTTGCATTCTTGTCACCAACCATCACAATATCTACAAGCACAAAACCAAATTGAAGTGAGTTGAGAAATACAAATCGATGGGATTCCTTTAACAATTCCAAATTGTCGTAAAATATGAGAATATAGTGAGAAATAAACTGGACATGTATGCCACTAAATCATCAAATTTTAACGTTGGGAGCCATCTTGAAGATTGGTCTATTTTATCATGAACATTAATGCAATGAATTGTATGAGGAAATATTGTCCATTTGATCATAAAGGGTAGTAAAAAGAGTTTTATGAGGAGATCTTAAAATTTTAGACATAGATCAACAAGCTAGTATCCATAGAAGTCGCAAATAAATCGTACCATTAGATTCATATGTTCAAGAGGTATTTCTTTATGAGTCAAGGCACTTTTCATTTGGAAAATAAGGCAACCAAATCCAATTGTTAAGGGTATCTCATAGTTGAAAATCCATTGCCACATTTGAAAAGATATGTGCATTCTCAAAGCATACATCAAGATTTTTCAAGCTATGTTAGTGCATGCACATTTTCAAAGAATAAAGCCAAGTTACTTCTTGTTGACATTGTATACATCAATATCCCTTCCTTCAAAAAATATGTGAGAATTATTATAGATTTATTGGGAGGTTTTCAAAGGAAAAGAAATAATAAATACTATTTTCTAATAGTGGTGGATAGATTCAACAAGATGTTTATTCTCACTCTTGTAAAAGGACCATCAAAGCCTGAGAGATAGCTGAAAATTTCATTGAGAAAATATGTAAGGTGATACACAATAACTTCCAATAAACACTAGCTCGTTAACTGAGAGGGTATAATCGCAAGTACTCCAAGACATGGGATGAAAGCCATATTCATTGTGCATACAACATGCCAGTTCACTCATTTACTCACATGAGACCATTTGAAGTTTTTTATGATTTCCTTCCACAATCATCATTTTGCATGGTATATAACAAGAATGTAAGATAAGGAATAACAACCCACAAGTAGGATTAAAATGTTAAAAACTTCATCGAAAATAGTAGAATACAAGTGCTTAAAAAGTTTTAAAATAATTGAGATGCAAAAAATACAATGACATGAATGGAAATTATAAGAAAAGTGATAAGTTTCACATTGGAGACATTTGGTTACATTTGACCAAGAAGATAATGTAAGGAGAAAGAAAAATATCAAACTCATATAAGGTATGTTCCATTTCAGAAAATTTCATAAAGAAACTCAACAATGTAGCTCAATTTCCCATCCAACATAAACATTCTTTCAAATGTTAATGTGGAGTATACTAAACTATATCAAAAAAAATTGTTGGATTAAGAAGAGGTTAGTGAGAAACGATTATTACCCAATTTTGAAGACTTGGTCCTTGAAGCACTCAAAGCAATAGAAGAAGACATGGTAATACAAAATAAAATCAAATTTCCAAGAAAAGGAGAAATATATTTTTCATAGATCTTTGAAGCACTCAAAGGATTGGAAGAGTTCATGGGCATATGAATGAAAATCAGATCCAAAAAGGGGATAAATTGAGTATTTGTAGATTGTACCAAGAGGACAACTTCCAAACAACGAAAAACATATCCAAAATGAAAAATGATGAATCTCTTCCCTTAACCCTTTTTTGAGTCTAAAAGCCTCACCTTTGGAGGTATGATTCAATAAAATCATCTACATAATTTTTGATAGCTTTTGGGTTTTCCTTGAAAGTGTTTACATCGTGCTTAAGGGTGTTTCATGTGATGTTGGGTGCATGGTATGTTGACTACCCTTTATTGTACCATAACATGTATACACATTGGAGATAGCTTACTCATGGATTGCTATATCTTGGCACAATTCTTATATGACACACTTCCATAAAAGATTGGAGATCTATTTGGCTTGGTTACATTCTTCATGAGACACACACATGAAACGTTTGGTTGCTTTCTAGGAAAAACAACCCATATGAAGGAAGAATGATTGGTATCCAATAGGAGGGCATTGAGCCATGTGTAACATATAGACACTTGGTTGTTTTCATGGAACCTACTACTTTAGTTGAGAATGCTTAGGTTGTGGTGTGTTCATGTAGGTGTGGTGGACCCATAGGTACACATGAATTGGTAAAGAGCATTGGACCAATGAAGGCCTTTGGATGAGGAATGTTAGGCACTTATTGTGGAGCACTCACCTTAAGAGCTTAATGGGCATGCATACCATGAAGTTTGCCTTGTGTCACTTAGATTGTTTCATATGTGGACCTATCTCGTGATTAGTTTTGTATTATCAACATTATTCACTTTGATAGTGTTAACCTCCCTTAACTTTCATATATATAAAAGGAGGAGAATGTATTTTCAATCATATAAGTGAACAACACATAAATGTATTAGAGATGAGAAAGCTAAAGAAAACGTTTTACTTTATTATGTGTTATTCTTCATCATACTTTGCTTTATTGTCTTGATCACAAAGATTATTATGTTGATCTAATGAGGATTTAGGGTTATGGTTTTAACTAAAAAGATGAGGGAATCTACAGTTTTGAAGAAACCCTAGAGGAGAAAAGGGAGCACCTGTTTTTGTGGTTATTGCGAAAGAAGACTAGGGTTTTGTATAATTTGAAATCCCTAATACTACTAGAAATTCTTTACGTGGAGAGGACAGTTGGATATTATCTTGTAATATACTATACACTTTTGTGACACAAGCGTAGTTACCAAATAATACTTTTTGGTGTGTATGCTAGATTATTATGGATTTTTGGTGGAATAACCAACATTGGTTTGGAGTTGTGGCTTAGGTTTGCTATTTATGGTGGCTGCTCAAATTGGGCTCTGCAGAGAATGACTTGTAAAGGAATATTCAAAATTTCTCTATTGTAGGAGTGAAAGGAATATTCAAATTATATTCTTTACAACCATACAGAGAATTTGGGTTACCATAGGCAGTAGTCCAAAAGGGATTATGAGTCATTTGATGTTTATAATCAATGAAGTGAGAAATATATGCATGAGCTACATATCACTCTAAAACTTTCCATCACTACAAAATAAGTTAGGCCATAATAAAAAATTAAATCTCAGTCAACTTCATCAAAACAAGGTTGTTTCAAAATCACTGATACCATCACAATGTGGCCAAATCTAATCACCAGAATGAAGAATAACACAAGTGCAATTGTGTGGTTTCATTTTCAAAAGGAATACCTCAGAGTTGGATGCCCCTTCTAAAGTTAGCAAGTGACAATGGAATGCATTTTGCTAAAACAATTATCAAGAAATTAACATAATAATTTTTAATAATTCATCACATTACCAACATGCAAATGTAGTGGTTAAAGAAACAATAAAGATAATCTCCAATAAATTGAAGAAATTTTGTAGATTGGATTAAAAAAATACGGTGTAGTGCCCTCCCACAATTCTCTAGGAAATCCAAACTCCACAATCACTCCATGGTTCCAATGTAATAACCAAAATGAAGGATAACACAAGTTCAGTAGTGTAGTTTCATTTTCAAAAGGTACACCCTAGGGTTCTATGCCACTTATAATGCTAGTAAGTGAAAATGGAATTCATTTTACTAAAAAAACATCATCAAGAATTTAACATAATAGTTTTTAATAACAAATGTGGTCATTGAAAAAACAATAAAGATCATCTCCAATACATTGAATAAATTTTGTATATTGGATTAAAAAAATGGGGTGTAGTGCCTTCCCACAATTCTCTAGGAAATACAAACTCCAAAATCACTCCATGGGCCATTCATCCGTTGAACTGGTGTATTACCAAGATACCATAACCTTGATCAAATATTTAGTCTAATTGTTTCACATAATACTATTGTCAATATGCATTGATACTGATTCTCTTCAATAAAGTTTGCTCAATTTGTTGGAAATGGATAAATTCAGATTGTGTAGATCAACAAAAGTGGGTGAAGGGTGATAAAACGAGTAAAGAGTGATAAAATGAAACATGCACATGAAAAAAATATAAAGCAAGGAGTGCATTTTTATTTTTATCACAAAGAAAAAAAGCAATTGGGAAATTTGTAATCCTCATCCCTTGGAAATTTTGTATTGGTAAAGCTTCAAAACAATGGGCCTTCAAATCTAAAACCACTAGATGGACAAAAGTTTCGTGGGCTTGTAGACAAAACTCCAACAAAACAAATTTATGGTTGGATGGAAAGCAACCATAATGAAATTATTCCACCACACCAATGCTTGCATGAATAATTTTATGTCAACAATATAACATCACCGCCCTATCAAGAAATGATACACTTGGATGGCATGAAGACATGACTCGCTAACTGATTTGGTTTGAAATGATTTCTCACCAGAGCTTGAAGTCCTAACAGGGTAATACAAATATACTTAGATCATAATGCATTGAATTTATGGGAAGTATTAGCATTGAAATTATTCAAATGGACCATATGAAAAGCAGGATTTATGCATGATAGGTAGACTAGCACATGCCAGGAAATTTGAGGTCATCAATCTGATTTTGAATTCAAGATGCAAAGGGATGGTGTGAGCCCCCTCTTGTAACATACAATTTCCTTATTCATTTCTATGGCCATTCTAAATACACAAGATAGGCTTTGGATATATTTTATGAAATGCAAAAGGTAGGGTGCACACCTAAGAAAGAATGGCTAATGAAGAGGAGAAATTCATTCATTTGATTTCCATCCATGTTACATTTGTGGAAAAAAACTTTTTCAAATAAAAATACCTGCAATACACATAAATTATGCTAAAGGTAGATAAAGAATAAGTAAAATAATAAAATAGGTTCAGAAACATTTTTATAATGGAATTCATTTTGCTAAAAAAATTATCAAGAAATTAACATAATAATTTTTAATAATTCATCATATTACCGCCACAGAGATGTGGTGTTAAGAAACACTAACATAATCTCCAATAAATTGAAGAAATTTTGCAGATTGGATTAAAATAATATGGTGTAGTGCTTCCCACACCTCTAGGGACTTCCAAACCCCCATCATCCATGGGTCAATGTAATCGCTGGAATGAAGGATAACACAAGTGCAATTGTGTAGTTTCATTTTCAAAAGGTACACCATAGGGTTGTATGCCCCTTAGAATGCTAGTAAGTGAAAATGGAATTCAATTTACTAAAAAAACATCATCAATAATTTAACATAATAGTTTTTAATAAGAAATGTGGTGGTTGAAGAAACAATAAAGATCATCTCCAATACATTGAATAAATTTTGTATATTGGATCAAAAGAATGGGGTATAGTGCTTTCCCACAATTCTGTAGGAAATACAAACTCCAAAATCACCCCATGGGCCATTCATCTGTTGAATTGGTGTATTACCAAGATACCATAACCTTGATCAAATATTTAGTCTAATTGTTTCACATAACACTATGGTCAAGATGCATTGATACTGATTCTCTTAAATAAAGTGTGCTCAATTTCTTGGAAATGGATAAATTCAAATTATGTCTAGATCAACAAAAGTGGGTGAAGAGTGATAAAATGGGTAAAGAGTGATCAAATGAAACATGCACATGACAAAAATATAAATCAAGGAGTGCATTTTTATTTTTATCACCAAGAAAAAAACAATTAGGCAATTTGTAGTCCTCATCCTTTGGAAAGTTTGTATTGTTAAAGCTTCAAAACAATGGACCTTCAAAACTAAAACCACTAGATGGACAAAAAATTCGTAGGCTTGTAGACAAAACTCCAACAACAAAAAATTTATGGCTGGATGGCAAGCCACCATAATGAAATTCTTCCACCACACCAATGCTTGCATGAATAATTTTATGTCAACAATATAACATCACTGCCCTATCAATAAATGATCCACTTAGATGGCATGAAGACATGACTCATTAACTGATTTGGTTTGAAATGATTTTTCACCAGAGCTTGAAGTCCTAAAAAGGTAATACAAATATACTTCGATCATAATGCATTGAATTTATGGGAAGTATTAGCATTGAAATTATTCAAATGGACCATATGAAAAGAAGGATTTATGCATGATAGGTATACTGGCACATGCCAGGAAATTTGAGGTCGTCAATCTGATTTTGAATTCAAGATGCAAAGGGATGGTATGAGCCCCCTCTTGTAGCACACAATTTCCTTATTCATTTCCATGGCCATTCTAAATACACAAGATAGGCAAAAGGTAGGGTGCACACCTGAAAAAGAATGCTTAATGAAGAGGAGAATTTCATTCAATTGATTTCCATCCATGTTACATTTGTGGACGAAAAATTTTTGGAATAAAAATACCTACAATACACATAAATTATGCTAAAGGTAGATAAATAATAAGAAAAATAATAAAATAAGTTCAGAAGCATTTTTATAATGGAATTCATTTTGCTAAAAAAATTATCAAGAAATTAACATAATAATTTTTAATAATTCATCACATTACCAACATGCAAATGTGGTGGTTAAAGAAACAATAAAGATAATCTCCAATAAATTGAAGAAATTTTGTAGATGGGATTAAAAAATATGGTGTAGTGCCTTCCCACAATTCTCTAGGAAATCCAAACTCCACAATCACTCCATGGGTCAAATGTAATCACCAAAACGAAGGATAACACAAGTGCAGTTGCGTAGTTTCATTTTCAGAAGGTACACCCTAGGGTTGTATGCCCCTTATAATGCTAGTAAGTGAAAATGGAATTCATTTTACTAAAAAAACATCATCAAGAATTTAACATAATAGTTTTTAATAAGAAATGTGGTGGTTGAAGAGACAATAAAGATCATATCCAATACATTGAATAAATTGTGTATGTTAAATTAAAAAAATGGGGTATAGTGCCTTCCCACAATTCTCTAGGAAATACAAACTCCAAAATCACTCCATGGGCCATTCATTTGTTGAATTAGTGTATTACCAAGATACCATAAGCTTGATCAAATATTTAATCTAATTGTTTCACATAACACTATTGTCAAGATGCATCGATACTCATTCTCTTAAATAATTTTCTCATTTTGTTGGAATGGATAATTCATATTTGTGTCGATCAACAAAAGCGGTTTGAAGATGATAAAAGGGTAAACACTGATCAAATAAAAGATGCATATCAACAAAAATATAAGCAAGGAGTGCATTTTTCTTTTTATCACAAAGAACAAAAACAATTGGGCAATTGTAGTCCTATCCTTTGAAAGTTGTATTGGTAAAGCTTCAAAAGAAGGGCCTGTTCAAAACTAAGCCACTAGATGGACAAAAATTTCATAGGCTTGTAGACAAAACTCCAACAAAACAAATTTATGGTTGGATGGCAAGAAACCATAATGAAGTTCACCCACCACACCAATGCTTGCATGAATAATTTTATGTCAACAATATAACACCACTGCCCTATAAGGAAATGATACACTTTAATGGCATGAAGACATGACTCTTTAACTGAGTTGGTTTGAAATGATTTTTCACCAAAGCTTGAATTCCTAACATGGAATACAAATATACTTAGATCATAATGCATTGAATTTATGGGAAGTATTAGCATTAAAATTATTCAAATGGACCATATTAAAAGAAGGATTTATGCATGATAGGTATACTGGCACATGCTAGGAAACTTGAGGTCATCAATCTGATTTTGAATTCAAGATGCAAAGGGATGGTATGAGCCCCCTCTTGTAACATAAAATATGCTTATTCATTTCTATGGCCATTCTAAATACAAAGGATAGGCTTTGGATATATTTTATGAAATGCAAAAGTTAGGGTGCACACCAAAAAAGGAATGGCTAATGAAGAGGATAAATTCATTCACTTGATTTCAATGCAGCTTACATTTGTGGACGAAAACTTTTTGAATAAAATACCCGGAATACCATAAAATTATGCTAATGGTACAGATAAATAATAAGAAAATAAAAAATAAGAAGTTCAACATTTAAATGGAATTAATTTTCCTAAAAAAATTATCAAGAAATTAACAAATAATTTTTAATAATTCATCGCATTACCAACATGAAAGTTGGTTACAGAAACAAAAAGATAATCTCCATAAATTGAACGAAATTTTTAGATTGGATTAAACAAATAAAGTGTAGTGCCTTCCACAATTCTCTAGGAACATCCCAAACTCCACAATACACTCCATGTGGGTCAAAAATGAACACCAGAATGAAGATAACACAATTAGTTGCATAGTTTCATTTTTAGACAGTACAGCCCTAGGGTTGATGCGCCTTATAATGCTAGTATGTGAAAATGGAATTCATTTTACTAGAAAAAATCAGCAAGAATTTAACATAATAGTTTTTAATAAGAAATGTGGTGGTTGAAGAAACAATAAAGATCATCTCCAATACATTGAATAAATTTTGTATATTGGATTAAAAAAATGGGGTGTAGTTCCTTCCCACAATTCTCTAGGAAATACAAACTCGAAAACCACTCCATGGGCCATTCATCTGTTGAATTGTTGTATTGCCAAGATACGATAACCTTGATCAAGTATTTAGTCTAATTATTTCACATAACACTATTGTCATGATGCATTGATACTCATTCTCTTAAATAAAGTTTGCTCAATTTGTTGGAAATGGATAAATTCAAATTATGTGTAGATGAACAAAAGCAGGTGAAGAGTGATAAAATGGGTAAAGAGTGATAAAATGAAACATGCACGTGACAAAAATATAAAGCGAGTGCATTTTTCTTTTTATCACCAAGAACAAAAACAATTGGGAAATTTGTAGTTCTCATCCCTTGGAAAGTTTGTATTGGTAAAGCTTCAAAACAATGGACCTTCAAAACTGAAACCACTAGATGGACAAAAATTTTGAAGGCTTATAGACAAAACTACAACAAAACAAATTTATGGTTGGATGTAAAGCCACCATAATGAAATTCTTCCACCACACCAATCCTTGCATGAATAATTTTATGTCAACAATATAACATCACCGCCCTATCAAGAAATGATACACTTGGATGGCATGAAGACATGACTCGCTAACTGATTTGGTTTGAAATGATTTCTCACCAGAGCTTGAAGTCCTAACAGGGTAATACAAATATACTTAGATCATAATGCATTGAATTTATGGGAAGTATTAGCATTGATATTATTCAAATGGACCATATGAAAAGAAGGATTTATGCATGATAGGTATACTGGCACATGCCAGGAAATTTGAAGGTCAAACACTATTTTGAACTTAAGATCAAGGGATGGGTATAGCCCCCTCTTGTAACAGCATTTCCTTATTCATGTTCTATGGCATTCTAATACAACAGATAGGATTGAATATATTTTATGAATGCAAAGGACGTAGCGTGCAACGCCTAAAAAAAAAAAAAAAAAAAACATATGCTAATGAAGAGGAGAAATTCATTCCACTTGATCCATCCATGTTACATTGTGGAAGAAACTTTTGGAAATAAAAATATCTGCAATACACATAAATTATGCTTAAAGGTAGATAAGAACAAGTAAAATAATAAACTAAGTTCAGAACACATTTTTTATAATAGAATTCATTTTGCTAAAAAAATTATCAAGAAATTAACATAATAAATTTTAATAATTCATCACGTTACCAACATGGAAATGTGATGGTGAAAGAAACAATAAAGATAATCTCCAATAAATTGAAGAAATTTTGTAGATTGGATTAAAAAAATACGGTGTAGTGACTTCCCTCAATTCTCTAGGAAATCAAAACTCCACAATCACTCAATTGGTCAAATATAATCACCAGAATGAAGGATAACACAAGTGCAGTTGCGTAGTTTCATTTTCAAAAGGTACACCCTAGGGTTGTATGCCCCTTATAATGCTAGTATGTGAAAATGGAATTCATTTTACTAAAAACACATTATCAAAAATTTAACATAATAGCTTTTAATAAGAAATGTGGTGGTTGAAGATACAATAAAGTCATCTCCAATGCATTGAATAAATTTTGTATATTGAAGTAAAAAAATGGGGTGTAATGCCTTCCCACAATTCTCTGGAAAATACAAACTCCAAAATCACTCCATGGGCCATTCATCCATTGAATTGGTGTATTACCAAGATACCATAACCTTTATCAAATATTTAGTCTAATTGTTTCACATAACACTATTGTCAAGATGCATCGATACTCATTCTCTTAAATAATTTTTTCCCAATTTGTTGGAATGGGGAAATTTAAATTATGTGTAGATCAAAAAAAGTGGTGAAGAGTGATAAAATGGGTAAAGAGTGATAAAATGAAACATGCACATGACAAAAATATAAAGCAAGGAGTGCATTTTTCTTTTTATCACCAAGAACAAAAAAAATTGGGCAATTTGTAGTCCTCATGCCTTGGAAAGTTTATATTGGTAAAGCTCCAAAACAATGGACCTTCAAAACTAAAACCACTAGATGGACAAAAATTTTGTATACTTGTAGACAAAAATCCAACAAAACAAATTTATGGTTGGATGTCAAGCAACCAGAATGAAATTCTTCCACCACACCAATGCTTACAGGAATAATTTTATGTCAACAATATAACATCATTGCCCTATCAACAAATGATACACTTGGATGGCATGAAGACATGACTCGTTAACTGATTTGGTTTAATGATTTTTCACTAGAGCTTGAAGTCCTAATAGGGTAATAAAAATATACTTAGATCATAATGCATTGAATTTATGGGAAGTATTAGCATTGAAATTATTCAAATGCACCGTATGAAAAGAAGGATTTATGCATGATAGGTATACTGGCTCATACGAGGAAATTTGAGGTCATCAATCTGATTTTGAACTCAAGATGCAAAGGGATGGTATGAGCCCCCTCTTGTAACATACAATTTCGTTATTCATTTTTATGGCCATTCCATATAGACAAGATAGGCTATGGATATATTTTATGAAATGCAAAGGGTAGGGTGTACACCTAAAAAAGAATGGCTAATGAAGAGGAAAAGTTCATTCACTTGATTTCCATCCATGTTACATTTGTGGACGAAAATTTTGGAATAAAAATACCTGCCAATAATACATAAATTAATTCTAAAGTAGATAAAGAAAAGGTAAAATAATAAAATAAGTTTCAGAAAACAATTTTTATAATGGAATTCATTTTGCTAAAAAATTTATCAAGAACATAATGTATTTTAATAATTCATGACATTGCCAACATGCAAATGTGGTGGTTAAAGAAACAATAAAGATAATCTCCAATAAATTGAAGAAATGTTGTAGATTGGATTAAAAAAATACAGTGTAGTGCCTTCCCACAATTCTCTAGGAAATCCAACTCCACAATCATTCCATGGGTCAAATGTAATCACCAGAATTAAGGATAACACAAGTGCAGTTTCGTAGTTTCATTTTCAGAAGGTACACCCTAGGGTTGTATTTCCCTTATAATGCTATTAAGTGAAAATGGAATTCATTTTACTAAAAAAACATCATCAAGAATTTAACATAATATTTTTTAATAAGAAATGTTGTGGATGAAGAAACAATAAAGATCATCTCCAATACATTGAATATATTTTGTATATTGGATTAAAAAAATGGGGTGTATTGCCTTCCCACAATTCTCTATGACATACAAACTCCAAAATCACTCCATGGGCCATTCATCCGTTGAATTGGTGTATTACCAAGATACCATAACTTTGATCAAATAGTTAGTCTATCTGTTGCACATAACGCTATTGTCAATATGCATTGATATTGATTCTCTTAAATAAAGTTTGCTCAATTTGTTAGAAATGGATAAATTCAGATTATGTGTAGATCAAAAAAAGTGGTTGAAGAGTGATAAAATGGGTAAAGAGTGATAAAATGAAACATGCACATGAAAAAAATATAAAGCAAGGAGTGCATTTTTTCTTTTATCACCAAGAACAAAAACAATTGGGCAATTTCTAGTCCTCATCCCTTGGAAAGTTTGTATTGGTAAAGATTCAAAACAATGGACCTTCAAAACTATAACCACTAGATGGAAAAAAAATTCATAGGCTTGTAGACAAAACTCCAACAAAACAAATTTATGGTTGGACGGAAAGCAACCATAATGAAATTCTTCCACCACAACAATGCTTGCATGAATAATTTTATGTCGACAATATAACATCACCACCCTATCAAGAAATGATACACTTGGATGGATGAAGACATGACTCGTTAACTGATTTGGTTTGAAATGATTTTTCACTAGAGCTTGAAGTCCTAATAGGGTAAAACAAATATACTTAGATCATAATGCATTGAATTTATGGGAAGTATTAGCATTGAAATTATTGAAATGGACCATATGAAAAGAAGGATTTATGCATGATAGATATACTGGCACATACCAAGAAATTTGAAGTCGTCAATCTAATTTTGAATTCAAGATGCAAAGGGATGGTATGAGCCCCCTCATGTAACATACGATTTCCTTACTCATTTCTATTCCCATTCTAAATACACAGGATAGGCTTTGGATATATCTTATGAAATGTAAAGGGTAGGGTGCACACCTAAAAAAGAATGGCTAATGAAGAGCAAAAATTCATTCACTTGATTTCCATCCATGTTACATTTGTGGACGAAAACTTTTTGGAATAAAAATACCTACAATACACATAAATTATGCTAAAGGTAGATAAAGAATAAGTAAAATAATAGAATAAGTTCAGAAACATTTTTATGACTAAATAAAAAATAGAAAGACTGAGGCGCATGAACCTAGATAAGCTCCTCCTGGTTTCGAGAATAATTTATTGGAGTAGACTAATCTTGCAGCAAACATTCCTCGATTTGACGAAGCAACAACGAAGTCAATATTGACTTAGTTGTTCATCTATTGGAATGAGGGAGGTTTTCTCCAAGACTGTCCAAGTCCTAAATTATTCTCTATTGAACAACGACAACCATGTCAAGGTGGAATATATTATTCCCCTCCCCCTCAAATCACTCTCCATTCCCCAGTACCCAATCTATCTACTAGAAAATAGTTGAAATCAACTCATTAGGATTCATGCATATACACTAGAAAACAAAAAATTCATAAAGAAACATATGTGGTTTTGTACATAAAGAAACATATATAAATAATTCATTAACATATAAAATACATTCTTCATTCATTAATAATAGACAGAAAATACCTCAATCTCAATAAAATTTTATCACCAAAAGTATGTTTTCATAATATGGTACATGATGTTTCTAATGATATAAGTAGCACTATCAATTTTTTTTCTTTTCTCTTATTCTTATTTTTTTAAATAATTTAGAAATTACTTCATTATTTTCTTCTTCCCCTGCAGTTCTTATGTCCATTGTAGCTCCCATTAACGACCTGCTCATGTACTCTTGACATCATCGAGGCTATCTCAAGAGGGGTGGATTATCAGTTGTAACAAGAAAGAAATTTTAAATTGATATTTTTTGTTATTATTATTACAAGCAATTCATTAATAAAAATAGCACTAGAGTTTCTTTAATTGCTTCAGTAGCGAAGGAAAGAGGAGTAGTTTCAAACTTGCCATATGTTCCTCTTCTTATGTATCATCATCCTCTACATGCTCTGGAGTTGAAACAAGAAATATTATAATTAATGCACCATTTGAAATTAAATATTTTTAATTGTAATCCCATTTCTAAATGAATAAAAGGTGATGCTATTGAAAGATTTAAATAACACATTCAAAGGAAATATCATTGAAGTAGTTCATTAAAACTAAAAAATACCTTTGCAATGTAGTTATTTACCTCGTGCACTAGTTGACAACATTGGAATGACTTCCCCATGCTCCTTTTCTGGTAGAGGATCCTCATGTATGAAATGTTTTTCCATTGAAAGTTGGCTTGTGGTGGTTGTATGTTGTGTAGTCTCTGCAAAAAATTCTATATAAGAAGGAAATTGTTTTTCTATTAGATATTGTAAAAGTTAAAAAACAAACTTTCATAATTGAACTTATGACATAAAAAAAACCACTTTATAATATAATTATTACCTAATATCTCTGAAGATATTGGTTCAATATGTTAATCCTATAATTAACCTTATGAGTTTTATCTCTAGCATGAATCACACGAGCAAGTTCTTTGTTTTTTCTAACCACAAGCTTATTGATTGTTACAATTAGGTTGGGAGAAATGAAAAAATCATCCTTATCAAACCAATCAGGATCACCGCGGTCATGTCTCGTAGACTACATATATCAACAAAATCAATTTTATTTCAATTATTTAAACAAATAATGGTGGAACCATTAAGTAGAAAGTTGAAAAAAAGGGTCTTAGATAACCTATATGGAATCAAACTAGTTATAGGGTCAAAAATATGATACTTTTTTCATAATTCGTGGATCGTTCTGTGATGGTGTATTGATTGTTTGTTTCATGTAATGGACACAAATAATTGTTTAATGTGTGATGGGTAATAACATTTAAACAAGGAAAAGAGAAAATTAAGTTTCTATAATAAACCCCAGGGCAGAATTACCTTAGGTTGGTACTGAAATTACCTTATTACACTACATTATTTGAGTACAAGAATGGGTTTTTAGAAAGGTTGCAATGAATTTTGATGGAGAGTTCAAAATTCCCATCAAAATGGTTATTTATAAGTCACCTCATTCATATTGTATGAACATAGCCTGGTGAATTTTTACTATAATATAGTGTCCATCAAAATGTGCTATATATTTCAGTCTTATCATTTTGTCTTTATTTTTGTTGAGTGTAATTTTGAGTTTTCTTTATATGCACTTAATTTTGGTAAGTAATATGGGATGGCATCATAACCATAGAACATACCCTCATGGAAAAAATGGATATCTTTGAAATCCTACATCACCTCATTTACCAATATTTTTTGGATATCTATTTTCTAGACACTTATGATTTCGAGAAAGAAATAGAAATCATTCACACAATTCTCTTTCCATGGATTTGAATATAATTATATCTCTAGGGCATGAAGCTTATCCAACATTGAATTTACCTATTTCTTCTTTTATATAATCAACATATCGGTGTTTATGTTCCAAGTTGAATTTGAGCATTTAAGCCAATTTTGTCCATTCAAGCATTTAGGATGTTTTTTTATTCATTCAAAGTTTTTTTGTATCTCAATAATGTAGAAATTTGTAACTAGGTTCTATCTTGATAATATTGTCATTATGTTTCAAAAAAAAATTGTTTAAAGATAAAAGAAAAAAAAAATCATGTCCTGTTTGGACAATGAAAAGAAAAAGAAAAATTGAAATTTTATGTGTAATTTTGTCTCTCCAAGTTAACCAAGCCTACCCTCCTAGAGTCAAGTTGGCTTAGCCTTTAGTGGCACCTTTTCTGACATGGAAACAACTATAAATTGGCATCTATTCTCCACATTTTGGCAATCAATTCATGACTATTTTGTGGTGAAGAAATTCGATGAAGTCTGAGGCTATATTCTTCCATGGAGGATGAGTTTCCTGTGAAACCTATCTTTGTGATGATGCAAGTTTCCTATAACACTTATCTCTATGATAATGTGAATTTCCTAAGGATATAATTCTCTGTGATTATGTGATTTCACTTAGATTTCTAGTTAGATTGACTTGGATTTCTCTTGTTAACAAAGAATATATAAGGAAAGGACTCATGGTTTTTCCCCTTGTGGGTTTTGCCTTGGCCTCTAGTCTAAACTTTTGATTTTTATTTCTTTTTGTGAATTGTGATCTCCATAATTAAATGTATAATCACTTGATGACATAATTGAAGTAAAAGAATGTTGAATAACATATAGATAAATAGTCACAAATAATTATGACGTTAAAAAATTCTATCTTTCAAATGAATTACAACAAATAATTGAATGGTAGAAATGTTTAAGTTGATTGTCCCACTAGAGAAATGGATTATGCCTCTAGGATTCCACCAAACTGGATTCAAAGTCAATGTATTGAGCTATAATTGTACACATTTTTGCAATAAAAAAATTAGAATAAAAGATAAAGCATTGCTAAATCATCATCAATGAAATTCCCATTGGATTCCCACTACAATCAGATCATCCTCCTTTTGATATTTATGTTTATTAATCCCATGTCCTCATCATTTTCAACCATGGCCAATGGGAAAAGAGAATACAATTACAAACATGATTTTGAATTCCCCATGCACCAATGCATTCAGTATTTCTAGATCTATAGAATCCACCAAAGTAATTCTTACCATACTCCTTGATACCTATTTTCCTATCTCCAAGTAGAATAACATGCTTTGAACATGAATTTTTATGGATAATGAAACTATCAGTACCCCATGGCTTCATTTTAGCTCAACCATTCAATCTAAATAAACATCTCAATGGTCAAGTTCCATTACAAGGAAAAGTGGTGACACACCCATAAGCATCAGACCCACCCCATCCTATAATCATTAGATCAATTTCATTTTTGAAGATGTTTTGAATTTATGCCACATTATGAAGAATCTTAGCTACTAGGGTGCATCTATGGGGATTATTATTTCATATGTATTAATGATGATGTTTATGATGTTTCAATGATGATGATTTGTGTATGAATGTGCATTAAAATTTATCTAAAATATGAATGTTTAACCTTACATCCATTGAAAGTTGTAAAGTTATTTTTTCTTGATGGTTTGCCCACTTTGAAAATTGGTTTGTTTTAAGCGAATATATATCAAGTAAATAAAATATTTCCAAAATTATGTTAAACAAAATTGGTACGCTATCCTCTTTATGGAAGTGCTTCACTAGCTCCGTGAAGTAGAATGTGCAAGTAGATAATTCTAAAGAGAAGAAGATGAAAAAGAGAACATGAATCAATTGTTATGGATTATGTGATGTTATGTATTATGTGATCACTATCAAGGATATTGGTGTTGATTAATCAAAGGATGACCATATCATTTTCTACTAAAACTAGGTACTAATCACATTAATTGTATGTATGATTTGCACTAAATTATTTATTTTATGAATATTAAATTATATATATTTGTGTTCATGTAATATGAATAAGGTGACTTATAAAGAACCATATTGATGGAAATTTTGAATTTTGTGTTTTGGACATTTTTTTGTGTTGATTTTTGTTGCTATGGTCAGTCTTCATAATGTATGCTTTCGTCATTAATTAATTTGTAAAGAATATTTAAATGATAAAAGTCAAAATAATTCATTTTTGAATCAAAAGAAAATTTTGACATGTCCCATTTGGACATTTTATAAGAAAGAAATTTGAATTTTTAAATGTATATTTGTGTCCCCAAGTTGACCAAGTTGTCCCTCTAGAAGACAAGTCATCCCTACAAGTAGAAACATGCTTCCGGATGAAAAAACCACTATATATTGGCTTTGCTGCTCCTCCATTTGATAAGAAATTCATCTCTTATGTGATGAAGAAATTTGAAGATGTCTGAGGCTATAGCTTTCTATGGAAGACGAATTCTT
This sequence comes from Pinus taeda, assembly GCA_000404065.3. NCBI lineage: Eukaryota > Viridiplantae > Streptophyta > Pinopsida > Pinales > Pinaceae > Pinus > Pinus taeda. The sequence goes on along the minus strand of APFE031167619.1, from coordinate 2,609 downwards.
AAGGCTGCAATATTCTGTGATATGCAAGTCTATATCACATGATACTTTATGTGGAATATGAGCCTCATGTAATTCCTTCTCTCTATGTTTATGCAATATATTGTGGCACAATGTTTTCTATGATCAGAGACTAGTGTGACGTTAGTCAAACTTGTGAAGGTAGTCTTGAAGCTACAAGAAGTTTTGAAATTTGCCACTATCAAAGTTATCATCCAAGAACATATTGAAGCATCCAAGGAGAAGAAAGGTCAAAGTTATAAAATCTTCAAGTCCTAAATTCATTGTCTAAGATCAAAGCTTCCAATGAATGAGAAGTATATGTGACATAAGAGCATGATCTAAGTCCACATTAAAGCCTTCTCTAAGTTGAAGAGTAGTAAGTTCTCTCATTTGAATATCATCCTACAAATATATTATCCCTATTCAAGCAAATTATATAAGGAACATAATCTACTTCTAGAATTTCCATAAGATTCACAAAAATAAAGGAAACCACATACACGAAGGCAATCTGGGCATGGGATCGTTGAAAACCACTCCAAATCCCACACATTCAGGGTTTTGTTTAGAGGACATATCAAATTGTGCCTTGGTTGATTGGAAATATTATTGTTCCTAGATTCCTATTACCCTTAGTTTTGCATTTACCATTCAAGTTGGTTAATTTTGTTCCACATGCAACCTATGTGAATTGTGTAGCCTCATAGGGTCCAATTTGTGCAATTGTATTTCTATTATTTTTCTTTCCCGAGATGAAATCTTGAACCTATTCTTGTAAACACATATTTGTGATATTGTTTTGCATGTTTAATGAGAACGCATATGAATCTATTTCTAAATTTCTATTGATGTCTTAAAAAGTGAGTAATTCATCTAGCATTAGTTAGTATTCGATGTCACAGTTCCAAGAATTTGATTTCAATAATAGTATTAATATTTGTTATTTGATTTTATCTACAAGGGGAAGTTACATATTAATAACTTGATAAGGACTTTAACTTCCATGCCATGGAATATGAATCTATTACAAAGAAGTTAAATACGTAATTTTCCCTTGTTTTGCACTCATAAAAATTATGCTTGAAATATTTTATCTATAATTACCTGCCCAAAAACTAGGGAAGCACGATATTATGAATTTCAAATCAACAATAACATGTGAGGCAATGTTGTATAACTCATAATTATTATTTTGTGTGAATAGGAAAATAATGAGACTTCTTGTTAGTCTTAAACCTAAGGATATCAACAGTCTCATGGAAATCTCTCATATTTGGTTTCTTATGTGAATAGGAAGACAATTAGACTACTTGTTAGTATTAAACCTAGGTATATCAACAATATCCTTGAGGGATAATGAAATACAACAAATTTGCATTGATCACACCAAGTCCCGAAATGGAGTGATCTAGATATGCTTGGGATTTGGAATATTCGAGCATAAGGAGTTAGTACTCAAACTCCTGGAGCTACACAAAAATGATAAAGGAATAAAAGGTTCTTTTACCAAATCATATAATCAAAATCAAAGGGTAGAGGCATAAAGCATGTATGGTAAATTCATAAAGGATTATTTTCCAGAGACTATAATCAGAATCAAATTTCAATTAAACAAAATCAGTATAAAATTACTCATGGAAATTATATGGTGTCATTCACATTACCATTTTTCTCATATTTTCATTGTCTCCTCTAATACAATTTTCAAACAAGCGGTAGCATTGCAACCTCTTCATCTCCTTTGACATGATGCTAAAATAGGTAGGTGCAAGGCAACCTCTTCATCTCATGACTAGATGGGATCAAACATGGAGCAAGGACCTCCTCGGTGGTTGTATCTTTGGGTAAAGTATCACGACCTTGTGATTCCCTAGAGAATAGGGTTTTCCAGTTGTGCATTCTAGGGTCCTTGGAGTCTCAAAATAATCTTTTGGTGGAAATGATTTCCAACTTCCTTTGTGCCTTTTTCTCCAATAAAGCTAGATAATCTCATTAGCACTGAATACGGTAAGTATTGTATCGCATTTGCATGAGATAAAATACAAAGAAAGGACCTTAGTCCAAGTGGGTTCATCTCACGATTGTAGTGGATCGAACGTGGAGCAAGGAACTTAGGCCAGGTGGGTTCATCTCACTATTGCAGGAGATCAAACATGTAGCAAGGAATTTAAGCCAGGTGGGTTATATGGTTAAACAATTGCCAGTTTTTGAGTGTCATCGGAGTTCAGTTCATGATTATAGGGGATTGAACATAGAGAAAAGACCTTAGAGGTGAAAGCATGGAGTTTGTTTACACTTTTTTTCAAAACGAGGGCGGGTTTTGGTGGAAAAATGATGATTGATTAAGCAATTTTAAGCACTCGATTGAGCAATTTTGAAGCATTCGATTGAGCTGCTTAAAAATAGCTTGATCTAACGTTTAAATAAATGCTAAAACAAGCTCCTATGTAACCCCAGGTTAGGAGCTCGATCGAATTTTAAGGAACAATCAAGCTTTATGGATTGATCGAACCTTAAAGCTAAAACCTTAAAGTTAAAAATTTTAAAATTTATGTAAATATCAACACTGATATGAAAACTTTAAAATTATAAGTTTTTGATAGTAAAAA
>APFE031167611.1:0-19356 GCA_000404065.3 Pinus taeda | reverse complement strand
TATCATAAGTAGTGCACTCAAAGTCAATGTACCATCTGGAAACACCACCAATAAGAGTCTGCTACAAAATAAGCAACCTTAAACTACCATCCATGAATGAGTTGGAAGGGAACCACAAGTTATAAGTGGTAGTATGGGTTGTAGGGTGTTGTAGGGTCTTCTTTAGGCTTATCGTTGAAATTAGGAATCTCTACTAACATTTTATGTGGGACAAGTGCCCATGAAAGGTTATGTTTGATGGGATTTTTCATTAACATAGACAAATAAGACAAAGAAAGAGTTTCCAAGAAAGGTGAGCTGAACAATTCTTAGGGTTGGATAAATGCTCTTTGTGGCCCAATTGGAGGTTGTGATCCACTGATAGGTTGGTATGTAGTGTTAGGTTGACTCGTCAAAGTGGTTTGGATAGAGTTTCTAGCTGTAGTACTAATGTAAACATATTACTAGTTAATGCCTCCACGGTGAATGCCTCTAGTGGAAAAACAATTTGCAAATGGTTGTTGGACACGTACACCAAAGGGAAATCCATCCACAAAAATCGATTAATGCATTGGAACCACTATAGGAATTTCCTAATCTTGTTCACTATGTTTTGAGATCTCTAGGAGCGTAGAAGTAGAAATGCAATGTCCCTAGTTATTATCACTATATCCAGATGGGTGGCAGGGTTGTATGAAGGTACATTGACTACTATTAAGAACTTGAAATTATTTTTTCTCTTATACTAAAACTCCTACCATTTCGATTTAAAAATAGTAAGACACTATTATCCTGTTGGATGCCAAAATGTGTTGTGGATTTAGTAACTCACATAGACTAGTTAAAGAGTGTGTGACCTTATTCCTCAACAATTATTACTCAATCTAGAAATAATAATAGTTAATATGGTCTCCATTATTATACCATTTTTCTCTCAATAAATGCGGGTAATCAAAATTTATACAGTCATATCACTTTTGAAATTATAATAAGTAAATTTTGAAAAAATGATGTTATGGAATCCTTTGCAATTATTGATAAATTATATGATCAAAGTAAATACAAATTAATTAAAAACTCTAAAATATCTTGTTATTGCATTTTTGTAAGAATAAAAATATTATATTTTTTAAAAAAATAAAAATAAAAATTTAACCCTTCTAATTTAAAAAAATTAAAATCGATTAAACAATTTAAAAATATAATATTATAATTAATAGTAGTTTAAATAAAAAATTGTGTTAGAATTAAAATAATAAGTAAGTTATGAAATTATACCTAAATTGGTATAAGTTAATTACAAACCACTTGAAATTTTTTTAAAACCTATTAAAAGTAAAAATAAAATTTAAAATAAAATACTTTATTGTCATTTTTTAAATTGATTTATTACACTTACTTACATTTCTAATTAGTAAACTATAGTTTTATGTATCAAGTTCAAATAGAATTATGAAATATTTAACAATCCATAAAAACTTCTTTGATACATCGTAATATTAAATGGATGGCATATTGGCTTAAATTCAAACTAAAAAACTCATTTAATTAAAAATCATTTTTATATTTTACTGAAAATAATATAATCAAAATTATAAAACATTTAAAAGTTAACACTAGTATACAGTAAATTATGTAATTGCTAAATAAATAATGTTTATAATCTAAATAAATAAATGTTATAATTAAATATTTTAAAAAAAGTTATTCATTTGAAAAAAATTTTATAGATCTAAAATTTTTTTTAAAAAAATGTGAGTTTATAATATAAATTTAATACATAGTCTCATTTGATTTGTTTTTTGTTTATCTGAAAGTAAGTATTTTGAATTTAAAATTTGGTTATGACTTTTTTCCAAGCTCCCATGTTATATGTCAAACTTCAGATATTTCAAGATTTTGGGTGCCTTAAATGTTTTTTATGGCCCTAAATCAATTTCCACCATCAAAAACATGTTTAAAACACTCCACTATAAGATTTCTTGAGTTTGTTTTGCCTATATTTTGGCCACTTTTAGTAGTCCGACCAAATCCTCTGTCTCAATAAAAGACGCCTGAATTTAATACCATAATATAACATATCTGATTATTAAAAAAAAGCACCTACTTTGAAGAGTTACTTGGTAAAAGAGGTGGAGTATTTATTATAAATGTATTGTTTTTGATTGAAAATTCATATTTATAACCATCCATTTTTAAATATATAAATGATAAATATAATTTTGAAGTGGAGATTTGAATGTAATTTAAAAAAAATAATAATATGGGAATTAAAAAAAAAATAGCTTTTCTTATTACATAAAATTTGAAGTCTATATTTATAACTTGATAGGGATAAAATATAATTCTAAAATTTAACTATCAATATTCCCCGCGGATAACCTCAATGCCACTTCGATCGAGATAACTCATTAGTTCTATATTCATGGTTCTCTATATTTTTTCTTTATATCCTTACTATTTGAACAAAATATTTGTTTCTCTTATTCATTTTAGTCTAAAGATTTATTTGATGGAAGAAACATGTGCCATTCAGGGTATGCATGCATGAATTTTTGACCTGGGATAGGTTGAGATGTGAAAACAATTGTATACTTCTCATAGTTTATTCTCAAGTAAAGCTTCCAATAGTATTTTAAAATTTGGAGACTATGCCATTGCAACATCTACTAGCCAATGATCAAACATTTACATTATCATAGGTTTTTACGATGGTGATTTTAATTTCAATAATAAATTCTATGAAGTGATTTGAACAACGAAGAAGCCATGGTAGCAAACTAGGAGAAAGATAATTGACATACGAATTCAACACTTACATTATCATAGGTTTTTGCGATGGTGATTTTAATTTCAATAATAAATTCTATGAAGTGATTTGAACAACGAAGAAGCCATGGTAGCAAACTAGGATAAAGATAATTGACATACGAATTCATTGAATACACCATAGTAGCAAATAGGCATAAATGGAAAGGTCGATCAAAATAATTCACAAATCCAATTAAAAGTAAAAATAAAAACCAAACGAAAAACAGGAGAATAACCAAGTAAAACATAAGGAAATTAAGGAGAGAAATAGAACACCTTTGTTTACCTCAGGAAAACACTCAGATGGAAAAGTTTTGTTAGAGACCCTAAAGCTGGAAATGAAAATATTTTCTATAGACAAAATTTCGCAATAAAGGTCAAAAATCCTATTAACATAGATGTAGAAAACCTTGAATCACTAAGTGGAAGGCCAATACCATTTTCAATTTTCCCAAACCTACACAGAGAAATTTAAAATCTGTTAGTTATCAACTCTTTAAATCCTTGAGAAATAATTCTAAGAAAAGAAAAAACTAACTGTGAGATCAGTGAGATTTAAGGATAGCAGTTACATGTCGGAAACCTCATAGTCACATATGATAATAAGATATTAAACCACTTCAAACCACCATATTCTCTAGCTAAACTAGTCTACCTCGGGGAGGATAGGTACAGGATAAGAGGAAAGAGTCATATATGATGCAAAAGGATATGAGAAACCAAGAAGAGAAAACCCTAATGTAACTTACATATAACATAGCTCCCAAACCCAACAATGTGAATGGTGAAGGAAACAATGAAAGGGGTAGTAACCCTAGTATTTTGTTGAGGTATTTCCCACCATTGGGTCTCCAAGCTTAATTTATGTTGTCCCTATCTCACAGATCACATAGGCACACCAATTCCCATTAAGGTGAGCATAGCCACATTGTCATTGTCCATATGGAATGACATAGTGTGGTGGAGGTGCTTCAAAGTCAATGCATAAGAATGATAAATGGTGTGATGGAAATATATATTCACTTTAAAAGGCATAGTCATGAGTTTCTAAATGTTTACAAACATTTTATCCAAGAAAAATAACCAAAGGTTTTTACATGTTCATAACCTAGGTAATAAACCCTCCATGATGCAATCTACATGGACCAACATTAATTATTTTTACAAGATACAATGGTAGGGTGGAATATCCACCTTATTAACTTTAATCACATGTTTTACAATAGAACAATTTTTTTATTAAAATATGGTGTCCAGTAAATTCCACTTGCTTAAGAGGAAAATAAAAATTATTTTGAGGTAGCAATGTGAACAAAAAGTACACAAGAATGCTATACACTTAACAATTTAAGAGAAAATAATGTAAGGAAATGGACATATTCAAGATAATGAATTAAGTAAGAATGCCTACTAGAAAACATAAAAACAAATAAAAAAAAAAAATTGTGAAAATTTTTGGGTGGAGTACACTATACTATTTTTTCTTTTTCTTTTTTTACATCACCATAATTTCTCCTTAAAGTAGGAGTAACAATAATTTCAATGTTATCATTATTCTATATAATGATGCTTCTCTTTAGTTTCCAACAATTTAGCCAAGACTTACATCTTTATGCCTTAGAGGTTTGAGCAATGAAGTGGTTTTTAGTGAATTTTGAAGCAATATTAGGAAATATATCCTCTTCCATTTTGTTTATCTCATTATTTTATATTAGGTAAGTAGACATAAGCATGCTATCAAATGGGAAACACATGCTTCTATTATGAAAATATAATTTGGTGTATTGTCGTTAATTTTAAAATTCTAATTTATTAATGATTTTTTATTTGCTCTATCATTTTTAATGATTTCACAACTATATAAAAATACCACAATCACATTCACTGATGTCGTCAATATACGCCAATCAATGTCTTTTTCATACATCGATAGACATAAAAATGTTGGAAAATGTCATCAATATATTTACTTTAACCCCATTAGTAAATGTGGTTGTAGTTACAACCGAAATGTGTATGTTGTATTCCTTGACCATGGTTGACCATGGTTGGTGAGGTTGTATGAGGTTGGTCAATGTTGATGAAGTTGACTATCATCAAGCTTACTGTTAAAAATATACATAGCGGAAGTAGAATATGAATGATAAACATTGAGTTGCATTTATTATTGACATGATATACATTTATAGTACATTGGATTGACCATTGAATTCCATATTTCAAGGTCTTTTGGAATCCAATGGCTATTCACACTCCACACCAACCCATAGAGGATTAGGTGTCCAACATTCCCCCCATTATCCAAAGGGGCATGTCTGAGTCCAAGAAGAGAGTTGTAATAGAAAATGTGCAAAAGTGGATGGTAGCACTAGGTTGAATGTGCTCTCTGGAATGTTGGTATAAGAGGGGTGGTTTAAGGATGACCACCAACACTGGAATACTTAGTGCAGTTTCGAGAACTCTTCCAAATATGGCATGAATTGATGTCTTCTACTAGAGGAACTTCTCCTCATGTTTTGAAGAGGGAGGCCTTCAACCTTGAACAGGAGATCTCACCCCACATAAAAAGGGTGAACCTCAACCTAAAAAGGGAGGTCTCAACTTGTGATGGTTTAAGGATGACCAACAACTCTAGAATGCTTAATGAAATTCCTGGAATTCTTCCAAAACTAGCAAGAAGCTGAAGTCTTCTACTAGAGGAAGTATCCCCAATTATTTTGAGGAGATGTCTCAAGCCCACATAGAGGGTTTAAGTATGATCATCAACCAAAGGCATGCTTACGGGTAGCTTTGTCTGTGGCCACACCTCTGAATCTAGTATGGCAAGTTTTGGATCAGGCTTGCTTGATGTGGATTTGAAGCTTGTTGATGACCATCACTTCACCCGTGTCAGATAAAAGGTGAGATGATGGAAAAAACTCAACTACAATATTGTTCAATACTCTAGAACATGGTCTAACATATTAATGAAATATATTCCTGGTTGTTGAAGCCCATTGCCAAGAAGCTATCCATCTAGGATGAATCTTTGTTCTTACAGGAGGCTTGTTTCTGAAGCATTTGTTTGAAGAATGAGTGGTTTTATGACAGTTTTGACATGGATGAAGATCAAAAGAGTAATATTTCATATGTCCAACTCAGTCACGGTGTTGGCATTTAACAACTTTTGGCTGCAAATGTGGAGGAGCATAATCTGGAACAGGTGAAGGTGAACTGTCATGAAGGAATCTAACACTCTGAAACTACATGGGCTTTGAGTAATCTAGAATGTGAACGAAAACCTCCCTATCATATCTAAGACATGTTCTGTGATTTTTATGGACAATCTCTTCCGAAGGTCTAATGATAGGCTTGATAAGCGTATGTTGTATTTCTGCTTTTGCATTTAACTCTGATCTTGAGATGGGTACTTCATCTAAATAAATGTTAATCTCATTGATATGATTATTTTATGGTAGCTCATGGGAGTCTGCCTCATTTTACTGAATAGAAACAGATTCATAATGATGACTCCATTGTTGTTATTCTGCTTGTTGGAGCTAAGATTCAAGCTGCAAAAATTCAATGTTTTGTTTTTCATTTTGTAAACAAGTTCGAGTATTGGAGAGAGTGTCCCTAGTTATTTGGACCATCTAATCAACAATGGAATAAATTAGAGTATTTAGCAACTCTAATGCATCATCAGGTCTAGCCGTTTTCCCCAACCTTATAAATAATATATTAAGCTAGAAATTGCACAAAATCATCTCTTTTTATAGTAGCTAAAATTTACAACCTTTTCTTTGAAAGGATTCTCTACACACTCTTCAATGAATCTTGATATGCTATGAAATTCAGCTCATTAGCTAGTGCAATCGAATAATATATATACCAATACAGTCTTCAAAGAATATGACAAAACTAACATATGACAATGAATGATTGTTCAACGATATGAATGAAACACCAACGCATAAGAATATGTGTTAACACATAGGTCATAGACATTTGAACCTGCTTGCCATACTTTGGATGGATGTTTGAATATATTTTTTTAAACATCGTAGACAGTACCCTATAATATTTGTCAACTATTATTTTCCTATAGATATTACAAAAAGATCTCCCATAGTTTCTTCTTTCACACACTTTGTACAATATTTAATATAACATTTGGAACAATATAAAAGTGCTCTATAAAGCACCGCGGCTCTAAAACCACTATGTAAACCACTAAGGCAGTTCATTCACAATCAACCCAAAGGTTAAACTCTGTTAAATGTACGACCCTTCAAAGAACTTTTGAATAGATAGGTGATGGTGATGGGATATTGTATACCTGGGCTTAGGCAGAAGTACCCTATGCATGAATATGTTTCTGTTGTACTTATAGTAGTCGTTTTAATCATTTTCATGCTCGCAGATGCTCAAATGTCCTCGAATTTCAATGTTTTGGGAGTGATAATGGTCTATGGAGCTCTGCTACTGGATTCTTTCATTGGGATTTTACAGGAGGCAATATTTAAAAATGAATCTAGCCACTTCACATATGGAAATGTTGTTAAGTTCAACAGAAGTTAGGTTACCCCTTTTGATCATACCCATGGGGCTAACGGGTGAGTTGTTCAGAGCATGGACCTCCTTCTCCTAGTATCTATGCATTTATTTGGTGCCCATATTTGAAGTGATGGAGACTTTTATTGGTCAACTATCAGTGCTCTATCTAATAAAAATTTTCAGTGCCAGAACGACTGCCATGGTGACCAACAACCAGACAAGTTCTTAATTAATGAATCGATCAAAAGGACTCAGCTCAATGCACAAGCATTCAACGGAGTTCAAAAAACACACCATCAAACGACGATGTGGGTATGGAGGCTAGAACGTTATTTCTATAAGTTCTGCCTATATTTCAGGGCCTTCCAGTGGATAAAGCATTAGAAATCATATGGTTAGAATAGACAAAGTGTCAAAAAAAGAGCTAGTAAGATAGAGAATGCAACTAAAATATAGTTGATAGGATATTCATGATAGGATATTCATCATATGCAAGACTTGTAGTCAAACTTTCATGCACATAGAAATTGTAGAATCAATGGCTCAAAACGAAGCAGGGCAAGGGAATGCTCGCTTTGATACCATGTTAAACACATACAGAGTAGGGGAAAAATATGAGTGATAAACATTGAGTTGCATATATTATTGACATGATATACATTCATAGTACATTGGAGTGACCACTGGATTACATATTCCAAGGTCTCTTGGACTCCGGTGGCTATTCAGATTCCACACAAATCCATAGAGGATTAGGTATCCAACACTTACACTAATGACAATGCTAAATGTTACATTAATTTTACAAAATCAATTACATTAATGATTGATATGGTTGATGGGGTTGACCATGGATGAAGATGGTTAACCATTATTCACCATATTCAACCATAAATACTTTGGCTCACCATGTTTGGCCATTCTAACCATGGTTGACAATGGTTAGGAATTAAGAGACGATAGAACATGGAATGTTCTAGGTTGATTATTGTTAACTAGAGATGAGCATGATTAATCATGGTTGGTCATGGTTAGGCATGGTTGACCATAGTTGATCACGGTTAACCACATTAAACCATAGATACCTTGATCATGGTTGATGATATTCAGCCATGTTTGACCATATTCAACCATGGTATAATCATGGTTGACCATGGTTGATCATGGATGACCATAGAGACATTTGTTTATCGTTATGCTTGACAATATTCAACGTTAAAGACGTTAGTTTACCATGTTGATCTAAGCTAACCATAGAGATCTTGATTGACCATTATTGTTGATGAAGGTTAATCATGGTTGGCTTTAGAGACCTTGATTTACCATCTTCGACCATATAGACCTTGGTTGACCATGTTGAACCATTCTAACCACAAATATATTGGTTCATGATTATGGTTATAACATAGATATCTTGATTAACCATTATTGCAAACCATATTTAACCATACAAATATTGGTTGATTGCAATATGCTATCATGGTTGGTCATGCTTGACCAAGTTGATATCCATTGACTATTATGGTTGTTCATGGTTGACCATGGATGACAATGCTTGATATTGGTTGACTGTGGCTCACCTTTGTTATCCAACTTCAATGATTCTAGCCATAGATATTTTGGTTGATCATTACAGTTGATCTTGGTTGTTCATAGTTGACCATTATGGTTGACTATGTTTGATCATGGTTGAACATGGTAGATCATGGTTGACCATTTTAACCATAGTTGACCATTTTTTATCATATTTTACCTTGTTCTTCCATTTTATCCATAACGTTATTGATTGACCATTGTGCTTCATCATGGTTGATCATAGTTGACCAATATGGCAGACCATGGTTGACCACACATTTTTTTAAGTTAATCTAATTTTCTTTAATTAATCTTTTATAAATGGTTTATCATAAATGTCACAATAAATTTTTAATTTAAACATAGTTTAAACACATGATTTAAATATATAATGAAATGATGATTTGATACACTATGGATTGATTTAGAGGAAAGGCCATTTAAATATAAGTTCAAATAAAAAAGCATGAGGAGCTCTCTATAATTTTTAAATTTTTATTTAAATTTATGTTTAATTATACAATTTATATGATTTTTAAAATTTCACACTTCCCTTTTAACCTAAATTCATTTGTTAAGTTCTAACATGGTTAAATTGACATTGTAATATTCAATATTGTAAAGAATAACTGCTTTTAAATTTGGTCACAATCAAGTGGTGACTCTCACATGTATTTTCAATAATATTGAATGTGTGTGTGTGTGTGTGTGTGTTAGATGTCATTCCAACACATAGTTAACTAACAAATTAGGCATTGCATTATAACTCTTAAGGACATGTTGATAAATTATGTAATCAAACGAAAACTTATGTAGACATGCCTTATCATAATAACAAAATAAGAAGGATTTCAAACGCGATATACATTATTCAACTATGATACCACGAGCTAAGATTTGAGACTAACCACCAAATAATGGATGGCTAAAGAAATTGCCTTGGTTAAGAGTTCAATGCACTCTAATCCAGTGCGTTGTCAATGGCATGACAAAGAAATATAACCCCTAAACTCTATAGTTAATAATTTGACAGAAAGAGTATGAAAGTTGTAGAAGTAATATTCAAAGAACTATAGTTGGTTCCATCAGCATATCATATAGAGATCAAATAGGATGTTGACATCTGTAAGCCAACTACAAAATATGATAAATAGCAGAGCTAAATATGACACATACATACAAGAAATTAAAAGTTATACTAAATGCATATATATGGAACCATGTCAGGATGATTAGACATGGTGTTTCTAAGGAGATAGCCTATCAAGGGGATTTACAACAATTTCCCCACCAGGATCATTGAACATCATACAAGTGGATGGCCTAAATTCTACATAAATGTGACAAGTGTTGTGTTTCTTCATGACAAGAACAAGTTTGGCTACCCAAGTGGGAGATACGTGAGGTAAAATTCATATCGTAGAGAAAAATATGGATATTACCTTTCTTATTCTTACACAGATCCCTATAATTAACATAGACATGAAAAAACCTTGATTTTCATAACTAGAATGATTCTAGAAATCCATTCCATCAAATAAACGAGATAAAATGCACTAACCGTGGAGGAAGTTTTCCACAATATGGGGATAATACCAATAATTATATCATTGGAAGAAGGAAGAATTTCATAAATGATGGGGAAAAGAGTGATGTAAGTATTGAGCTCATGAGGAGGAAAATTGGCTAGAATCATAGAGTTATTCAGAGTCAAAAGTTTCTTAGAAGCATTAATGGGAATATCAAGAGAACCATTTTCAAGTCTTCCTTCAAAAGGTGCATCATGGATTTTGTCGGAATATGGAATCCAATAGACATTGCATGATGAAATGAGGAAGTACAAGACATCATTCAAGTGCTTCGAACGATGCAAAAAGGACAAAGGATTAGGTGATTCTTCCCTAGGTTGATTAGATATCATCATATATTCCATGAGGGTTTCATTAAAGTGCATCAAAGTATCAGTGAAGTCACATGAACAATAATTATTAACATCCTAGTAGGGTGAAGAGTAAAGGTCAATTTCAACATCATGGGAATATCTCGATTCAAAGTTGGTAGGGCCCATTTTACTAAACATACGAGGAAATTATCCAAGGATTAGTGAACTCGTTAGACATAAGGATAGGAATAAGGATCAAGTTAGACATAATGGTAGGAACTCAACTTAGGTTCAACAAGAACCATTTCACCAAACATACTTATATCCTCAAGAAAGGAATTATCTAGGGATATATGGGCCCATTTGAATCATATAAAGGGAGTGAGAATTAAGTTCAACACCATGAGAAGGACTCAACTCGTGATCAACATCTGCCATTTCTCCAAAAATTATAATGTCCTCAAGAGAAGAATTGATGCATGGATTAGTGGATCTATCAAAGTCATATGAGAATTATTGGAAGTGTCTTCCCCACGTCGCCCTTGGTGAAATGGTGGAGGGTTAATAACCATGTGTTGATATTAGGCTTCAAAAGGACTTGTCATATTAACACGTTGACAAGAAACACATTGATGAAAGAAATCATGATGAATCTCATCTATAGAGAGGCAATAATGTGTGAGATGGTCTTTCCCAAAATGTTAGAAGGAAAACTATTTTTCCTCTTACTCTCTGTTGAGACACTCACAACATTATCTTTGGTTTGCGATGCTCCTTGTTCCTCATTCAAAGGTTTAGATTTATTCTCTTTCCTTTTACCTCCTAATTTGTAAAGGTTTGTTGTTGATGTGGACTCAATTGACTTGACCAAAAAGGTGGGTACAAGAGAATTAGGAGTCTAAGTATGAGGCTTTCTAGCTAGGGTACTAGAGTATATACTCATTTGAACCATTTGAAAGGCTGGCTCACCAATGCTTTGTGAATAAATGTACCCCACTACACGATAGGCATGGGTTCCTGGTTTTTCACTCACAGGATTAGTCGATGATAAGGAGCATTGGGAATGATCTCATATAAGGTACCTACTTGATAATCTATCAAGTCAAGTTGATGGGCATGGTATGATGCATTACTCCTCAATTTGGGCTCCTACCATGGCTACATCTTCAATAATCCTAAGCACAAAGGACTGTATTAACCACTCACGCAAGAATTCATTACGGAATATGGTTCTAAAGAGAGTTCATATTGTTCTTTGATCATGAATATTATAATAAATGTGAGTGGAGTTATCTTGATAAAAGTTGGTGAGAATATTTCCTCTAATCTCTTACCTAACATGGAATTGAAAGTGATTGACAAAATCCTATGCTAAAGTCGTGAAATTATCATAAGTGTTGCAGTTAAATTCAACATACCATTTGGAAGCATCTTTGGTAAGAGTCCACCAGAATAAGCGAAACCTTATGCTACCATACATGAATGAATTGGATGAGCACCATAAGTTATAAGTGGTATATGGGTTTCATGATCTTATTTGGTATTAGTATCGAACTTAGGAATGTCTATTGGAATTTTATGTGGGACACATGGCCATGTTGGGTTATGCTTAATGGGATCATTCATTAGCATAGAAAAATCAAACAAAGAAAGTGTTTCCAAGAAAGTTGAGTTGAATGATGCTTGGGGTGGGATAGCTCCTCCACCCAAAAGTGATTTGGCTAGAGGTGGTTTCTCTCATACCAATGTAAACCTATTACTATTTAATGCCCCCAGCAACAAAAGGATTTCCAAAAGGTTGTTAACTTCATAGGCCAAAGGGAAATCCATGCAGGAAAAACCATTAATGCATTGGAACCACTATAGGAATTTCCTATGCTTGTTCACTGTGTTTCGACATCTCTAGGATCATAGAGAGAGGAAAGGATTGTCAAAATTTATTATGACTATATCGTTATATCCACATTGTGACGTGATTGTATGGAGGTACAATGAATACTATCTAGAAAGGTGAAATTCTTTTATTCTCATCTACTAGCACTCCTACCATATCCCAATCTAAAAAGGGTAAGACATTTTTACTGCCTGGTCACGATATGTTGTGGATTTAGTAACTCACGTAGACTAGCTAAGGAATGTGTAACCTTATTCCCTAACAACTATTATTCACTCTACAAATAATAACAGTTAATAGGATCTCCAATATTGTACCATTTCACTCTTAATAAAATCAAGGTATTTAAAAGGTATACACTGATATGGGTTCTGAATTTATAATAAGTAAATTTTAAAGGACGTGGAGTATATTGAATCATTTGAAATCATTGATAAATATATGATCAAAATAGATTATAAACTAGTTTTAAATGTTCAATATAATTAATGCATATGCATTTTTATAATAAAAAGTATAAAAATTTGCTACATTCTAATTTATAAAGAAAAGTAAAAATTTATCACTTGAATTTAGAAATAAAAATGAATTAAACAACTTAAAATATATATTTTTTCATAGGGTGGGAAAACCTATCATAACCTCATTTGAAACCAGTAGTGAGGACAACCATCTCTCGTTCCAGTCTCACTCATCACCATTATTTAAGGAAAACCATGGGACCTGACTCATCACCATTATTTAAGGAAATCCAGGGCACCTAGAATAACCTGACTCATCATTGGTATTCAAGGAAAATGATGCCATGTTGAATAATCATCTCATGAGAGCTATTCAAGGAAAACCACCTCACGTGGAGTAACGAGTTGGTGGTTCGTAAGGGGGTAGGCTTTCACTCCTACAAGATGCCTATGGGTCTTTGGATATTAACTCGTTTCATTTCCTTACTTCTAAGGAAGACGAGCCCCAAAACAACTCGAGGCCCAAAAACAACTTAAAATATTATACCAACTAGTAATAAAAATATTATAATAATATTTATTTTAAATTAAAATAAATATTGTTAAATTAAAAGTAATAAGTAAATTATATAATTATGCACAAATTTAGTTCGAGATAATCACAAAATACTTAAAAAAGTTTAAAAAACTATTTAAAAGTACAAATAAAAGTTATATGTATATATTTTCATCTTTAAATTGAGTACTTACATTTACCTATTTACATTGCTAATTAGTAAATTGTTTCAAATAGGATATGACACACAAATTTGGAAAAAAAAGCGAATAAAAGCTTCTTTGAAACATCCTTATATTACATGAAAGCCATATTGGGTTAAATTTGGATTTAAAACAAAAAAATAAAAAATAAAAACACTCATTTGGTTAAACATCATATGATGATATTCAACCATGGCTTGATGTACCAACAAAGGCTTGATTGTGGTTGACCATGGTTGATCATGAGTGACCAAAGAGACACTTGCTTCTCATTATGGTTGACATTGTTCAACTTTATAGATGTCTATTGGCCATGCTAAACTAGCCTAACAATAGATATATTGATTGACCATTGTTGTTCATCAAGGTTAATCACAATGGACCATGGTTAATCATGGTTGACCATAAAGACATTGATTTACCATCTTCAACCATAAATATGTTGATTAACCATGTTGTACCATGGTAGCCATAGATATGTTGAATGATCATTGTGGTTGACCATAGGTATGTCGATTTACCGTTATCCCATACCATATTCAACCATACAAATCTTGGTTGACCGCAATATGCTAGCATGGTTGATCATGGGTGACCAAGTTGATGTCCATTGACCATTATGGTTAATTGACCATGGTTGACCATGCTTGATGTTGGTTTGGGGTGGTTGATCATGGTTAACCAAGTTAGATTATTCTAACCCTAGAGATTTTGATTGACCATTACCATTGATCATGGTTGATTATATCTAACCATGGTTGACTACTTTTAGCCATTATAACCATAGTGGTCTTGGTTGACCATTGTGCTTGATCATGGTTTATTATAGTTGACGATTATTGCTAACCATAATTGACTTAGTTAAACCATATTCTAACAATCTAATAATGTTTGCCTTAATTAACTACATATTTTTTTAAAGTAAATCTAATTTTCATTAATTAATCATTTTTTAAGTAAATCTATTTTTATTAATTATTTTTATAAATACTTTATTTTAAATAACACAATAAATTTTAAATAATATTTTGTATTTTTTTAATTTAAACCTAATTTAAATAATAATTTAAATATGCCATAAAATTATGATTCTAAATTCCTTGAATTAAAATATAACATCAAATAATGATTCGAACTTTGATAGACGGATTGGAAAGAAGTCATGTAAATATAAATTCAAATAAAAAGACATAAAAACTCTATAATGGTTTGTTTTCCATTTTTAACTTAAGTTTAATTATACAATATATAAGGTTTTAAAATTTCACACCTCTTTTACCCTAAATTCATCTGTGAAGTTGAAAAGCGGTCAAATTAACACAGTAAGATTCATAACAATAAAGAATAACTCCTCTTAAATCTGATCGTGCTCCAGTGTTCACCGTCACATTAAATTTTTCAAACCACTTCCTCCAATGCCATGTCTTAGTTCTTTTTTATATTAAAATATTTGGCGACACTAGAGTGGTTAAAGCTTATTAGCAGAGGCATGAATATTGCTCTTGTTCTGTCAAGGGCAGATATAAAAATCGAGTTGAAAAGCATCCTCCTAATGCCACGCACATAACGCTGAACTAAACATTCTTCACTTTCCGAGACTAATATATATATATATATATCAAGCTTTCCAATTTTTCGTGGGAGCCATAATATGTGAAAGAGGTACAAACGACCACAGTCGATGCTGTGAAAGGAAAATTTGAAATTGTTTGTCCGGATCTTCGTTGTTTTCAACGGTTTCTTCTTCTGCATCATCCGATTCTCCTTCCACGGCTTGCTTAGATTTCGATTCTATAAATTGAGATTCCTCTCAAGCACCAGCGTTTGGACATACTGCCTGCGAGCGCGTCTTTCGATATTGGTGTTTCCCCAGGAGAAGAGTCTTGGCCAAGCTTAGTCGCCGCTTCTGTTTTTCTCCCTTCCACCAATTCCTTTTGTATTTTCATCATTTTGTCTAATCGCCTCCGGACGCCTTGTGCTTTAACGCCCTAGATTGTTTCTGAATTGAATCTTGTTTTGACTGTGGCAGGAATCACCTCCTCGTTCTGTTGTTCGGAGATGTGACGCAAAGGCAATGAGATACGCAGCGTTTGATCCCTAAACTTGGCCCTGATGCGCCCATCATTATTCAAATGTCGGGAATGTTCTGAATCTTTGCCTTTTCTCCAATCTTCCTCGCATATCTAAAGCTGACCAACCAACCGGGATTGAACAAACCAAACCGGGTCGACCAAGATATTTCGCATACCTAAGAAACCATGTTACAGTTGATAAGTCACATGTCGGATCCGCGAATTGTGTAGATAACTCATATAATGTGAGGATATAACTCATAAATTGCGTAGATAAGTGGTATATTACACCAAGATAATTTGGATACCCGAAGAAGATAACTTGCGTATTTGTCATATTCCGCGGAGAAAAATGGTATATGAGCTTGATAAGAAGAATATTGGACTTATATAACCGCGTATCTAAACGACATAAATCGCATAACATTGGCTAATCACGATATTCTATAAGCAAAATACACGAAATGCGAATTAGGTGAGGCGCATTTGTAAATTATTATGCGATATGCGAGTTATTTGCATGGTATACGCTGATTATCAAATGATATGCGATTATCTCGCTTTAAATATGCTTCTTATCCCCCTTCAATATGCGACTTATCTGACCCATTACGAGAATTATCATAAGGACAGGGGATGATCACCTCCAGATTATCAACGCGGTCGTGGCTCAGGCGGAAATGGTTCGCGAAGCCCCTTGTAGCCTGTAATGGCGATTCCAATCTCTGTGTTTCAGCAGACGTGATACACATTTCGCTCACTATCGCCTTCATCTACTACTCATTATTCGCAATCCATTTACTATCGCCTTCATCTACTACTCATTATTCGCAATCCATTTATTGAAGCAGAATTCGATAATGAACTGAAGGCTCTAGGAATGCTGCAATTAGTGTCCATTCTCTTAATTTGAATCTTTGTGCGACTCTCTCCATCAGTTTTAGGGCATACTTTTTTAAACAAAGCCTATAATTGCTTCAATTGGCATCCGTTCTCTCAATTTGAATCTCTGTGATACTCTCCATCAGTTTACCACGCCATACATTTTTAAACAAATCCATGAGATACACTGTGTAGAAGAGGTATCTATAATATGTCCCATCTAACTGGTGACACCCGCCTATTATGCGTCATTGTAGCGGATGATTACTTCCAAAGCTATGATCACCCCACTAAATTGGTCCCGCCCCTTCCGAATAATCATATTTTACTTTGGAAACTTCCAAGCATTTTCTTTGTCAACAGAAATTCATGAATGCCATGGAATGTATAAAAGAAAGCAAGCTAGGTGATCTGTACGTGTACGAAAAATGCCGGATAGTATTGAAAATAATTCTATATTAAATGAAAGAAACCGAGATAACCCCAGGTAATCAACCAATCAATTAGTGGTGTAATTAATTGTAATTGGGTCCCTTATAATGACTTTTTGACGCTAACACGACTTCCATAAAATCTTTTTTGATGTATATAATCTACCCCTACTGTGCCATTTTCAGGGTCTAAAGCTTTTTATCCGCTATGCACTCACAATCAAAACAACCAAGGTGTCACATTTGCTTCCTATACCTTTGTCTTTACGAGTTGTGATAGGACTGGAAATAAAAAATTGCGTTTTGCAAGCAATGTTGGACAATGAAAGTAAAATGTGTTGGGTATTTTTGCTTCAGTTTGGGATGGATAAATACCAAAACCATAAAATATAAAACACAGAGGCAATGCTCTGTTTCCTTACACCAGGATCTTTTACTCAGAGAAGTTCCTTTTAAAATAATTACATAGGAGAGAGTATTTCATCACCATAAAATTTCCATTCATTAAACAAAAACATTTACATATTCATCCTCTTTCACTCAGAGGGACTCACCAAAACATTTTCACATAAGTTACTCTGCCTCCTATGAAATTTTACACCACTGTGTGTAAATATTTCATTTACATTCACTGCTGTGTGAAAACAAAACTTACAGGGAGTTACAGATTTACCTTTTCACTGCTGTGAAACAATACATGGTTTTCAACAAAACAATCCACTGGTTTCATTTACTTCTCCTCCTGCACTGCTGTGCAATCTTACATTACCAAGACAACATTTTTACTCTGCTGCATGAAAAATCCCTTTTACATTACAGATCAAAAATATTTATGCACTTCTGTACATTCCCTGCAATTCAAAATTTACCCTCTGTGTTTTTCATTCGCTGCTGCAAATTTTTACATTTCGTTCTCACCGTGTGCCCATATGCAAATCACCATTACACATTACACTTTTTTTTAATCCCCGCGGGTATTTTTTTTACATAACAAAGATGGGTCAACGCTATATTAAAAAACATATATTAAAAAATAAACTTACGCCCATACGCTATATTAACTTCGCCGTAAAAATATTAACGACCCTACCAAAATAAATGTCAGTCATTTAACAAAGGGGATGGGCAAAAAAAACGTATGGTCCACACTATATTAATTTTATATCAGGCCCGTATGTACTTTCCTTGATCGGACGACGGAGAGACTCAGCATTAATCCAACGGCGGAGCTTTCACATTGGAACACCCTTTCTGACTGCACTTTAAACCATCGTGCAACTTTGTCAAATCAACGGACGTTAATGCTTGAGGTAAATCGACGGGTGAGAACGATATCGGAAGAGGTGAGATGGGTGAAAAATACCTTCCGAAAAGTGTCAGGTGGTTATGTCATGCCAGCGTCACAGTTTGTCAGTTGTCAGTATCGGACCACCATGTCCGGAAACAACCTCAGCCCGAAGAGTGGTGCGATATGTTCCTGCTGGTTTTGATTTACCGTGGTGGTTTTCTGCGCCGTTGACTGCTGACCCGTGCGCGGGCAGTGAAATTATAATTTTAACACTCCTCTTTAATTTCACCTGCTAGGCATTCGGTCATACCCATACACTTCCTCAAAAATTCAAAGCTTCTATGATCCAGTGGCTTTGTCAAGATGTCTGCAACCTGTTTTTGTGTCCTGCAATGTTCTAGGACGATTTCTCCATTGTTCACTAACTCTCTGATGTAGTGAAACCTTGTATCAATGTGTTTCGTTCTCTTATGAAACACTGAATTCTTTGACAATGCAATAGCTAAGCTATTGTCGCAAAACCCTGTCGCTTTTGCCTGCTCTTGGCCTAAGCTCCTCAACATCCTTCTCATCCAAACTGCTTGACATGCTGCTGCTGTAGCTGCCACATATTCAGCCTCTGCTGTAGACAATGCTATAATGGACTGCTTCTTAGAAGCCCATGAAATGGCTCCTGAACCCATATGGAAAACATAACCGGAAGTGCTCTTCTGATCATCAACACTTCCAGCCCAATCGCTATCTGTGTATCCAACCAAATCTGAATGTTCTGAGACATTATATAAA
>APFE031167593.1:0-15322 GCA_000404065.3 Pinus taeda | reverse complement strand
CTTGTGACAATCTTTTGGAGATTTGAATAAACCATTTACATAGTCAACTTTGGATTTAGGTCGGGGGACACTATATTCTTGACATCTAGTAATTTATTTTTGGATGAGTAATAATAACTCATTTATTTCTAAGAGGCTCCTACAATCCTCTATTCATTGCATGCGTTTTGATAAGCCCTATTGATACTCCTTTGGTCTTTGGTGGTGCTAGTTCTTTTGCTACCAGATTGAGTGAGTATTCATGAATGGATGTCCCTTGAATATATTTGAGACAACTAGTTAAGTTGCCTTACTTATTTAAAAGAGATCCTAAAGTATTGTTTATTATTTACAAGTCAACTTTGGATTTAGGTGGGGGGACACTATATTCTTGACATCTAGTAATTTATCCATTAATGACTAATAATGACTCATTTATTTATGAGAGGCTCCTGCAACCCTCTACTCATTGCATGCCTTTTGATAAGCCCTATTTATAATCCTTTCACCTTTGGTGGTGCTAGTTCTCTTGTTACTAGATTGAGTGAGTATTCATGAATGGATGTCCCTTGTATATATTTGAAACAACAACTAGTTAAATTGCCTTACTTATTTAAAAGAGATCATAAAGTATTTTTTATTATTTACAAATCATATGAGTGGCAATGCACGATAAGGATTGCATGTGGAATATTATGTATTCCTTTCTATTCAAACAACTTATAGTGAATATTTAGAAGGCTGGCCAGATGTTTCTATTCTCTTGATAGAAAGGAGTAAAGTCGTCATCACTCCACCAATATTTGAAAGTTCCTAAGTAAGGTGCAGATAAGCAAGCTCAAGTTTAATATATTGCAATACACTATTGCATTTTCTCAATTTAATTAAAACTAGTGTTCATGCCTCTATGCCTAGCATGATAGCTACATTTGGCGTTGCAAGAAGGTCTTCAATAGTTTCTCTTTCCACTTACCAATTCATTCATAAAAAATTAATTTAAGAAATATTTCTTAACTTTGTTCTTGTATATCTCCCTCCTTTAACTCACTCTAGAGACTTTACTCTACGGTCTACGCCATTTTTTGGGGCTATCTATAAGATTTGGTTTCAATCCTACATATTCCTTTGCCATATAAAGAACATATCCATTTAATTAGGATTATCTCTTATTTAGTGGAAATAACTCCTCATTTTTCCTATGTGATTCTCACCTCACACACAACACTGACCTCTGAAATAACTGCACAAACGTGAAGGAGATAAATCCTCATCATGGATGAGCTTCCTTTACAGGAAAAATATTCATCCAACATATAGTACATTGTCCCACATCTGATCTCAACTGGGTCTCTAACAGAACTGACATGCATCAATTATCCATGACTGAATACATAGTTATCTGAAAATAATAGTTTTCACATGCATGCAAGCATCTACAAACTATATCTCATTAATTTAACAACTTGTTAAATTAATATAACTGAAGTTGACTAAGTTAAACTAATTCAACTGATCCTATCAATATAGAACTCGTCCTTAAGTCCTCTATCAGTGGAGCAAATGAAGGACACATTCCCCAATTAGTGGAGAAATAATTGCATGTTCTCACAAAGACTTCAAGTTTGCTTTTCCTTAACTAATTAACTCATGCAGAATTAATCAATTAATATTCCAAACTACTGGTAAGACCAAATTCGAATTTACTTCCCAGAGATAGACTAGGGATTGCTATAAATAGGAAGGGACCAAGAAATGCTATTTTTAGAAGATGTTATTTTTAGCAATTTCACCTTTCACCCAAGGTGACCAAAATGCTCAATTGGCCAAACTGCTATTTTTAGAAGTGCTATTTTTAGCACTTCTATTTTTAGCACTTTCTAATTTAGCATTTCTTGTTGCACACTTTTCAACAAAAAAATCTACTATTGGTTGAATCTAAACAAAGAGGTAGTTCAGTTCATCGCAAGGTGTTTGGATTGTCAATAGGTAAAAGTAAATTGTAAGAATCCAAGTGGTTTACTACATCTAATTTTGATTTCGGAGTGGAAATGGGAGGTCATTTCTGTGGATTTCATCACAAGTTTGTTGATAACATTTAGACAACATGATTTCATCATGGTTGTGGTTGAAAGGTTAACTAAGGTAGCTCATTTTATTCCCATTAAGTCTACTTATTCAGCTAGTGAGGTAGCACAACCAGAGAGATAGTGAGATTGCATGGTATTCCTAGGAAGATTGTATCAAATAGAGATGCCAACTCATTTTGACTTCAGTGAGTGTTAGTGAGTTTCAAGATCAGGTACATTAAGGGTAAGGAGAATAGGGTTGCAGATGCTCTTAGAATAAAAGTGCAGGTAAATCACATAGAAATTATGATCTCATATGGGACAAATTTACAAGATTCGAAATTCCAGGAAAGAAAGTAGGATGGTAGGTATAAGGATCTTAGTCACATGTTATAAAAAAAGTGTACATGTGAATAGGATGTGGACTATCATCTCACAATAAACAATTTCGTGAGATTTAGGGATATGATCTATGTGACAGACAATAGTGAAATCAAGAAGCTTATCGTAAAGGAATTTCGTGTTAACCATATTCATGTCTTTCAGGATATCAAAAGACATTGAGAGTAGTTCATAAGTTCTACTATTGTCTCAATTTGAAGAAAGACGTAGTTGAGTTCATCACAAGGTGTTTGGATTGTCAATAGGTAAAAGTAGGGTGTAAGCATCCATGTGGTTTACTACAACCAATTATGTTTCCGGAGTGGAAATGGGAGGTCATTTATATGGATTTCATCACAAGTTTGTCGAGAACATCTAGAAAGCATGATTCCATCATGGTTGTTTTTGATAGGTTGACTAAGGTAGCTCATTTTATTCTAGTTAAGTCTACTTATTCATCTACTGTGGTAACACAGGTCTTCATCAAGGAGATAGGTAGCTCATTTTATTCTAGTTAAGTCTACTTATTCATCTACTGAGGTAACATAGGTCTTCCTAAAGGAGATACTAGGATTACATGGTATCCCTAGGATGATTCTATCATATAGAGATTCTAAGTTCACTTCCAAGTTTTGGAAGGATTTATTTTCAAGTTTAGGTATAGAGTTGGCCTTTGGTGCAACTTATCATTCATAGATAGTTGGACAGGTAGATAGGGCCACCTGGATTTTGGATGACATGTTAAGAATGTATGTTATGCATTAGTAGAGGAGGTGAGAGGAGTATTTTCCACTCCTTGAGTTTTCTTACAAGAATGGGTATTAGGAGTCATCAAGGATGAGTTAATTTAGGGACACTATGGGCAGAGTTATATTACTCATATCAACTAGGGTGGTCCAATGAACATGGTACTTATAGGACTGGACATGTTGGTAGAAATGGAACAGGAAATGCAAGTTATCAAGAAGAATTTAAATGCAACATATCATATATATAAGAGTTATAAAGATCAAGACATGACATTTAAAGAGTTTCAAGTTGGGGAGTATGTGTACTTGTGAATCAAGCCCAATAGGAGATCCTTAAGGATTGGATCATGTGCCAAGTTGGCACCTCAATATTGTTGGCCTTTTGAGATCCTTAAGAGGATTGGACTAGTAGCCTACAGACTTGTACTGCCTTCAATAGTGAAATTCCATGATTTTTTCCATGTTTCATTACTTACAAGATATATGAAAGATGTTGATCATGTGATTGATTAGTTTGTATTGCATGTGGATATAAAAGGAGAATTCCAGTAGGAACCTCTATGCATTTTGCAACGGACACAACTCATGCTTTGGAATCGAGCAATTTAAAGTGTAGTGAAAGCACTTTGGGCCCGATGAAGCTACATAGGAAACAACTAATCAGATGCAGGCTATGTATCCTTCATTGTTTGTCGGTTGAGGAAAAATATTTTTGGTATATGTACATATTTAGGTATGGTTGTTGTAAATATCAAAATGAGTTGCGTTATATAGCTCCAATAAGTAGTATGGTTGTCATGTTTTCATTTTTTTGATGTTGGTTTTGCTTTTCAGTAAGATGTTCATTGTAAAAATTGCATCGAGCTAAGTTATAAAGCTCCACGGTAAACATGTTTTGGTTTTCAATGGCCTTGCTAGTCATAGGTGTCATAAAACACCGAGGATGTTGTTCCCCTAAGGGGGAGGGGTTAGTAACCATGTTGGGCTAAAAGTTCATGTATAAAGGTTAATAAATGAAAAAAGAAACCAAGGTCATGGGACATGTATTCCAAGTTAAACGTAGGGAAAAGCATCCTAGTGGTTGTTCATTTGGTTTATTATGACTAAGGGATATTGGGAAAGGCATTGGAAAAGGTTTTGAAAATTAAAAGAGGCAATAATTCACATTTTATTTATGAAAATAAAGGAGAATTAGAGAAAAAGGGAGGTGCAAGGTCATAAGATTTTCATGAGGAGGAAATTGAAGGAAAATAGTTGAAATTGAAGAACATAGAGGCCTCAATGATTAAAGGGCTTATCAGGATCAAGTTGTAGCTTTTGTTAGTTCAACCTGTTTGTCAGTTCGGTTTTGGAGCTCTCTCTATTCTCTCATACTCTTGGATGCTTAGAGCATTCTTAGAGAACTCTAGCATTAAGGAAAGAAAGCAAAGGAAGGATTAGGAAAGAAATGGAAAAGTGAGGAAAAGTTGGATCAGGAAACTTCAACAGGAATACTTGTAGGTAATAGGTTGCATGTGTGATTTCCTAGTTGGTTTGTGAATGCATGGTACTGTTGAGGTAAAACATAACCCCCCATTTTTGACTTGTTCACCTGAAATAATGGGGACCCTTTCTATAATATTTTGGCTAAACACCTTCTAGGATTTTTATTTAGTTGATTATCTTATGCTTTTGTTAATTTTTCATTTTCTTTGGATTCTTGTTTTGATTGCTTTGTTAAAATCAATTTCTTATAAGCTTCCCATTCATGCTTGTTTTGCCTCATTTGGTTAGCTAGTTTGTAAAAGACACCCCTTTGAATTCTAATAATTTATGTCGTTTCGGTCAAAAATGCGCAAAATGTACAATATCCTTTTTTTGTAAATAGATTAATCCAATAATATATTCATTTTAAATATTAACCACTAGTTAGTTCTTACTAACATTTTTCATTTTTTACTCATACAACCAAATCATAAAATATCGGGATTTTAGATATTTACTTCAATTTCCAAAATTGATTACTCATCTCGGAAACCCAAAATATCAAAGTGGATATAGTTTAAAAACTAAAACTCATAAAATAAAACAAAATAAAAAATTAATGTTTAATGTTAAATATTAAATTAATTAACATAATAAATATAATTAATTAAATTAAATTAACATTTAACACATAAAACATATATAATACAAATAAATAATAAAAATACATATAGAATACAAATAAATAATAAAAAATTTCTTTTGATTGCATCGGGACCTCAGATCAGATCGGGGGTTCTAATCAGAACACACCTTTATAAACCCCCGATCGCATCCTTCCCTCACACCGATCACTGATTGAGAAAAGTCAAAAGGCATAGGTTAAATAAAACTTTCGTTTTTGGTTTTAATTCTTTTCAAACCTCACTCATACGTGAGTAGAGTGGAATAAGTGAAATAGGGTAAGGTAGTTATAATATAGTAAATAGTGTTAATTGAATATTAGATTTAATATCTATTAATTTAAATAATAAATTTTATATTAATTAATTTAAATATAAAATTTAATTAAATTAATTAAGTTAAAATTTAATAATTTAGATTAATATTAGTTAGTTTATAAATAGTTAATTATAATAGTTAGTTATATTAATAACAGTTTATTAAATAATTAGTTTAATTTATGATTAACATTCAAATTAGAAATAATTATTAAATAATTAAAATTCTAATTTAGGATCAAATTTTTAATTAATATTTTGATTTTTAGACCAATAACAGAATTTCTAGATTTGTGCCAAAATTAACTCATCTACTTTGGAAGCTCATAGATTGAGTCTTACCTGGCCAAATGAGGTCCAAGATGGCTTATTGGAAAGATAAAATCAAGGAAAACATTTCTAAGGAGGTTTCAGTAACAGTTTTGGTTATTTATTGGGTCAAAAATTAGGCAAAAAAACAAGCTCAGAATTTCTAAAATAAAATTAATTTTCTTAGTTTTATTTTCTGCATTTTCATTTGTCCAAGCCTCTTCTCAATGCAGATCCATTAGTCAATGATATCCTTGGCCAACTAAACCATCTTAGGCATCAATAGAAAGCTTACATTTTATTTTCAATTATTTATTTAATTGTATTTGATTGGATTTGTTTTACATGCCAGAAATGACATTTTGATTTTATTGTTGCATTTTAATTTATTTTGATTTCTTCTTGCAGGAAAACAGTAGAAGAGATATGGAGAAAAATATCTCAATCAATGAGAATGCTACAGCAATTAAAGATTGGAATTTTGAGCAAAAAAATTGAATTGGGCATATTTCTCTTTAACAAACTTTCCTCTCAAGAATTCCTTTGCAAATATTATAAATAATAGATTCTAGAATGGAATAAAGGGTTTCTCTCCTCTGCACTTTGGACTTCTAAAAGCACTTTTGTAATAGGAATTTAGAATTGTAGGAGGGAGGAGGGAAAATCTCAGATCTGGGGATTATTGAGGATTCTCTTTTGTAGCTTGAATTATGCATGATGGGCAAAGTTTGCACTATTGTGGCTTTAGCTTTGAAAGCAAAAGTTCAAGAAATATAAAGGACTGTTGGAGACTCAATGTTGTTATTATGTATCTCTGTTCTTATGAATTGATTTCTGATTTCTGAGTAACTATTTACTCAGAAATCTGTCTTGTAAAACTGATTTATTGAATGGTAATGTGTTGTGAACTATTTTTTCATATTATTGTTTAACTATTGGATTTACTGATTTGATAATCAATAACATTTTTGTGAATTTCTTCTTGAGTGTTGTTGACTGATTATTTCAGTTAATAGTTCTCAATAGGATGTATTTTGGTATCCATAATGTCAGTTAATTGAACTACTTCATTAACTTGATATTCCTTATAAACAAGACATATTTAAATCACAATACTTTAAATATCTTGCTCTTGGTTGAGTTAGATCTATATTTGTCTAATTAAGATAGGATTAAAATTAGTTTCTTTTTGCTTCCATTATAGAATAAGTTTGTATAGAATAATTTCTACATTCTTTTAAGTCCTCTTCTCAAAAAGACAATTTTAGCTGTGGGTTGGTTGAACCCAAATCAACTTAAGGGTCATTCTCTTGTCCGATCAGCAAGAAGAAGTGATCTAATATCTCTAACTATTGGTAGTGAAAGACACATCATAAACCAATAGCGATAGGGAGAAGGTAACTGGACCTAGTTAAACCAGTCAGAGCCATCAAACCAAATGGAAAAGGAGATGCTTTAAGGCCCGGACCGGGTGCTTATCCCCCATTGTTGTTGCAACGATTTTCGAGGCATCAACATTTTTTGCGCTAGAAGGAGGGCCTAAAACTTATTGTCTATTGGAGTCTTTTCAATTTTAACATTTTATTTTTTATGATGGCTCCTCTTAAGCTTCCAATTTTGAGTTGTATCCATGGACGTACATCTACCAATACTCCACCCAAAGTGGTAAGACTCTTGTTTTAGGCAAAGTTTAATAGTAAGAGAAATGTTTCTGCTTTTAATCATGTCTTTCAATTTATTCAAAAGGTTTCCAATTGTGATTTTTAAGGAATTGATGAAGGCATTCTATGTAAAAATTTTACTCTCACATTTGCGGAAAAAGCCAGAAACTGGTGTAAAACTCTTCCAGTTGCCTCAATTCGCAGATGGGATCAATTTGTTACAATTTTCATTTGTAAATTTGATGGCTATGATTATGAACAACTATATGATGAAATTGAATATCTACGAAGGTTTGAAAATGAATCTGTTATTGATTTTAATATTCGATTTCATTTGAACTGTTTAAGATTTAAAGTCAAATATAAACCTATAGAAAAAGAATCACTAGATTGGTTTGAATATATTTGCTCTCTTCCTTCTATTCCCAATCCATAATAAATTAATTCAAGCTTTGTCTCATTCCCTTCTAACATAAATGAGAATTCCAATACGGATGTGAAAATACATTATGATGAAGTGGTCTCACAAATCTTGGAAAATATTTCTAATCAAATGAAAGAAGACAACAACAACAATTTCGAAGAAAGAGCCACCGTGAAAATCTGAAAGCTACTCTATAGTGAATTCAGAAATTCAGATTGAAAATTATCAAGTACAAGCAGAAATCAAAGTAAATAATAACACCCAAACTATTGTACAAATTTCTGAATTTTTTCATGAGAAGTAAATGCCAAAATTAGAAAAGCAAAGCAATCTTCTTCATAAAAGCATGAGTATGCAAAGGAATGATTTGCAATCTAAAATTTACAATGACCATAATACACTTGTTCTCAAATAGAGACATTTTTAAATACATTGTTTCAGGTTCACATTTTTCCCTTTATCCTGATATTTTTAATAATGGTAATTTTCCCCTCTTGGTATTAACGATATTTCAAAAAATAAAGAGGATGATCTAAATGAATTACCAATGAGTTTTTATCAAGATAGAGAAACAACTATTGATTATTCTTTTACCATTAATGAACATGAAATTTTTATTCCTCATTGTTTTGATATATTGGATGAGATCAACGGGAATTCTAGAGAATATTGTGAAGTTGCTTATGATAATTACTCTGACATTGAGGGCGTTGATTACTATCTTCATGAGAAAATTCAAATAACATTTGAGAATGAGGGACATTTTAACTTAGAAATTATTCCAACTAATCCCCATTCTAAAGTAGCGAATTATCTTCATGATTTAACTATTCAAGAAAATATTCCAATTTATGATTCATATCATGATCAAGCTTTCATTCCTACTCATAATAATAATTCAGTTTCTAATTCACAAGTTGGAATTGGCAATTACTCAAATTTCATAATTCTAGTCAATCCTTGTGAAAAATGAATTATTTCAAAACAATCCCAATTGTGTTGTCACAATAGTGATTTCATTTTATTTTTGCTTCCTCAATTCTTTTGTTTAAAATCAGATTTTATTTCTAATTTTATTTTTTAGATTTTTGATATTTTAAGCTGGCATATTGAGCACTTTTCTATCAAACACTCAATTGATGCATTGCCCTATTACGAAATTGAAGTTTCATATTATAACCATGAACATCAAAAGCTTAATATTTCAATTTCAATAGATGTTCATCTCTTATCAAAATATTCTATCTTCTCAAAGGCAGTTTTAACAAGAGAATGTATTTTTACAATCTAGCTAACAATCCAATTCAATTAATAATCTTCCATTATATCTAACAGACTTTCATCCATTTTTCATTAACTCATTTGGAAAATATTTGGAAAGTTTTCCTTCATGGAAGATTGTTAATAATTTAACATTTATAAATAACACTAACAATTTTTTCCAAGCCTTTGAATTTAAAAATTCATCTTCACAATCTTCCATGTCATCTCCTCTTTTGAACATTTCCCAAACCTTAATGAAAACTCATCCAAATTTTTATGATCCAATTGGTATTCAATTGGAAAGGAAATTTCAAGAGAAGGAGGTTTCAATTAAGTTGTTAACAATAATTGTGCATTCTACTTAGAGATTTTATTTTCTTAGTTCAATTAGCTTTGTATTTTTATTATTAATGGTTAAACTGTACATACATGCAACAATTAAAATGAGAAAATGGTTACACTAGAAATATGACTATACCTAGCCATTTTCATGTATATGGTTAGAATAGCAGTGGAATTAATTTAATTTGTTTATTTTTATTTCAAGAGTTTTGCAGATTAAAAAATAAATCAAAGCAATTAGCCGCTCTCACACATGTTCAGTGAAACATTTTCTTCTTATCAGAAAGTTTTAATTCTTGTTTTCCTTTTTAAAATTTCTTGCAGCAATACCTCTACCCATGAATACATCTCTGTCTATTTCGAATAATGTATTGACAGAATTTAATTGAGTATGCACCTGGCACACATTTAAATCTATGTTGATATTCTTCCACAATTAGTGCCTTTATCCCATTCAGATCTTTAGTTTATTGTCTGATGCTGCAATACGCATCATATTCATTTACAAAAGGCATTATTGAACAGTCACTATAACAATACAAATTCTTATCAAGTTATTCAAAATAAGCAGAGGTAATAAATTGTTGTTTCAATTCAAAAGGGAAGACTATTTTCATGTTTATTTCTGGTAGATTTTATATTTCCTGAACATGGATAAGTAGATTTTATTTAGGCTGATTTCTCACTCCGATTTAGAATAAATAATGAGATGATTTTGAACAAAGGCAAAATTTTGATAAATCGAAGGAAGAATTTGAAGATTCATGAAGTAAAAACTACAGAGAATTTCCTTCCAGGTACACATTCACAAGTTCATTCTCATTTATTATAAGTTTCTCTTGTCCTTAGTTTATTTTTTATTTTTGTTTTGTTTTATTTACAGGTTTTCATTTGTTTCCAAAACTTGAAGTAAGCAAAAAACCCATTTCAAATTTGCAACAGGTTCAGGGAAATTTTATTTGTGATTCATTATAATTTGAGCATTTTTACCTTTGCTTTCAACCATTAGAAAGCCCAATTCAAATTTCAAGCAGTCTCATAGGATTCAACTTGATTTTCATATTGTTGATACTTTAGTGAAAATATTTGCAATATTTTCATCCCACTCATTTTTGTCAATCATCTCATTCTGATATCACATCATCCATATCACAACCATTTGTATCATAAGATTTCATCGGAAGTAGCTCTTAGCAATTTTGATAACAAATTGTTCATAAAATATCTCTGATGTATTATCTCACTCATATGCCATATCACATTTCGCATATCGGAGGTTTGCAGTTGAAGTATACTCCTATTACATGAATCACCGATCTCCAATAATTGACCTTACCAATATTGTGATGACCCCATAATTCCAGACTCGATATGAAACTCAAATCAAATTCATAAAAAATATCACGTCCGCTCAATCACAATAATGGTAGGAGCATAACTTTAAAGGGGTCGATGTCTCGGATCCAATATGTTATTAAATTTTCATCATAAGGTTATCGGGTCCACTCTTCATTGCATATCGGCGTATGAAGAATTGTTACCTCATGTGCTTAAGATCGTTGATTGCTAATTAGCCATGTCATCCATCACATCACCGATATCGCAATCGCTTCATCACAGTTTTATTTATGCTCACATCACAATTCTAAATCTGCGATGTGCATTGTACGATGTAGGAAGCACAATGTAAATATTCCCCGATCCCCAATATAATATTTCTTCAACGATGTGATCGCTCCATCTCATCGCACATCTTCTCATTGCATGTTTTCATATCGGCAATTTGTTGTTGCAATCTCCGATGTGATAGCTTCCAATGCATGCCTCTAAGCCATTAGCATTTAATAAATATATGGAATAGCAACAAAAGTGAAGTCTTGCAAACTAAACTTGAAGCATGGTGAAGAAACATGTGATGTGAATCATCAGATACAGCGATGTGTTATTTTAAAAGCAAGCTTGGGTAACCACTATGGTAAGAAAGTAGTTAATGACCAATTTGCAGCATATTTAAATCATTTTCATTTCTCATATATTTGAATTTGGTCTTGATTTTGGAAAATTTATAAAATCATGGAGTTTATATGAAACCTATAATATTTTGAGAAACAGTCACTATTGCAAATTCTCATTCTCATTTTTGATGCATTTGTTTTCTCTTGAACACTAAGCATTCCATTTTTACATTTTACTGCTTTCTTTAGTTTAAATAAATAAATAATTATTTTGGGTCATGTTCTAATGTTATCTAAAAGAAGAAGTCAGTTAATATTGGAGAAGTTAATACCTTTCAGGTATGATCAAATGCAATTATCCAATGGTAAGATCCATGTACCCACTTTCATTAATTTCCATTTCATTACTTTAGTTTTGCTTTTAAAGTATGCTGATATAAAAAATCTATTTTGCAGTTCTCTATTTGAAGCTTTCAATCCTCCGCCAGATCCTATTTTCGAAGTCCTATACTCTTTTCCTGTTTTTATTTCAATAAGCAGCGATAATCTTCATCGAAACAACTACACTAGAAAGTTTTTGAACCTTTAGTTTGTTTCTTTAAGCATTCCTTTTATTAGAAAGTGATTATGATGATTCTTTGAAACAAGAAGATTGATATCAGACAAAAAGTTTTCATTGTCACTGAATTTTATCGTCACTTCTATCCAAAAAGCCTAAAACACTTACAACCGTGCAACGTGTGATTTTTTTAAATCTCGACATATGAAAGAATGATTACACGATTATTTTATTTTTTCTTCATATCGTTGAGACATTGGTATAAACATTATTGTATGAGTTTATCTTTCAAAACTTGGATTTTACTTCCCACTTTTATAATTTCTTCATTTTTATTTTTGTTTGATGATTTCTTTCTGATTTTAGCATAAGAATTATTTTCCTTTGTTTTTCAGTTTTAATTTTGGTGACCTCACCATGATTTATATGAAAGGCCTTCTTGTTACCTAACAATGGTCGGCATACATAGGGAAAAATTGTTAATAGTCACCTATTAGCTTTCTCTTAAATCTCTTAATAAAAATTGTTTTTCTTATTATAAAGGTAGGCATACTTGAGGAAGAGATTATAAAACAAGAGAAGTTGGCAAAGTATCATAAAATCTGGAGAAATTTCATTTTCATCAAAATTGTAATCATTTTGATATTTCAATACTTTATTAAGATCTTTCAAAGTTCTACTATCAATTAGGAAAAGTTATTTTCAACCAAGTAAAGACACTTTACGGCAAAGCATCTTTAACTTTGAAATTGTCATTCTTAACTTTTAAGGAGTCAATGATTCTCCCTATCCCAAAGAGTCTTATCTTTCTAGAGTATAATCCAGAAATATATTTAAACTTAAAAGATAAGAGGTCTCATCATGAGCCTACTTACCATGATCATAGGGGAAAAATAGGCTGACATTACCAACATTGCTAAACAAACTAGGGTAATGGCTTCTGATTACAAACAATTATAAGACAACGGGGCTCATCACGAGCCATCTTGTTCAGTCCAATTATAACCAATGAATGGCATTGTCAACTATATAGCCACCAAACGAGGACAATGGCTTTTAAGAACAATAATAATAATAATAATAAATAAATAAATAAATAAACATATATAGATGGATTTATCTCTAGTTCAATAACTCTTAAATAGATTAGATTCTGAATCATTGATAATTAAAAAGTAACCCTATCAAGACTATAGATGTTAACTGGCAGCAGTGGTTTTACCTGTGACAAATGAGTATATTTTAAAAACTAAGTTGTAAAGTGACCCCTACTTTATCTCTACAACTAATTAAGGATTAATACAAAACTTTGAAATATTTTTATTTATGAGAAATTTTGAAAAAAATTACAATTAGATGATTCTTGTTTTTATTCACACTAATGAACCTAGTCAAGAATTTCAAACATAATTCTCTCTTCTTTGATTATTTTTACTTGAATTTTGGAAAAACCTCATTCGTATTAAGCAGAGATAATTGGTTCTTCTCTTGTGTGTCGCCATTGTTGAGGTAAAACACAACCCCCTCATTTTTTACTTGTTCACCTCAAATAATGGAGACCCCTTCTATAAAAATTTGGCTACACACCTTTTAGGATTTTATTTAGTTGATTATCCTACGCTTTTGTTAATTTTTCATTTTCTTTGGATTCTTGTTTTTATTTTTTTGTTAAGATCGATTTTTATAAGCTTCCCATTGACACTTGTTTCGCCTCATTTGGTCAACTGGTTTGTAAGGCACTCCTTTGAAGTCTAATCATTTATGCCGTCTGGGTCAAAAATGCGCAAAATGTACAATATCTTTTTTTTAAATAAATTAATCCAATAATACATTTATTTTAAATATTAACCTCTAGTTAGTTCTTACTAACATTTTTCATTTTTTTACTCATACAGCCAAATCATAAAACATTGGGATTTTAGAAATTTACTCTAATTTCAAAAATTGATCATTGATCTTGAAAACCAAGAATATCGAAGTGACTATAATTTAAAAACTAAAATAAAACAAAATAAAAAATTAATTTTTAATGTTAAATATTAAATTAATTAATATAATAAATATAATTAAATTAATTAAATTAACATTTAACACATAAAACATATATAATAACAAGTAAATAATAAAAAAATTCTTTCGGTCACATTAGGACCTCATATCGGATCAGAGGTTCTAATCAAAACACACCTTTATAAACCCCCGATCGCATCCTTCCCCAACGCCTATCACCGATTGAGAAAAATCAAAAGGTATAGGGTGAGTTCTTCGAGCAGACCTGTGGTGTTGGTATGAGTTCCCCCCTCTCCCCGATCGTGGCGAATCTCTTCATGGAAGATTTCGAGGCCAAGGCTCTTGCCTCGGCTCGTCTCCCTCCTAAGCTTTGGAAGAGGTATGTTGATGACACTAATGTCATCTAGTCCCATGGCCATGAGGAGCTGGATCGTTTCCTGGATCACCTCAACGGCCAGTCCTCAGCTATTAAGTTCACCATGGAAAAACAGGTCAATGGCAGCCTCCCTTTCTTGGATATTCTTATTTCTAGGAAGAAGGACGGCTCTCTCTCCCACGCAGTGTTCCGTAAGAAAACGCACACAGAGCAGTATCTTCATGCCGATTCTCATCACTTCCCGGCTCAGAAGATGGGTGTTCTTAACACTCTGGCTACGCGTGCCCTCAGGATTTCGGATAATGAGAACCTGGATAGAGAGAGATCCCACCTCCTTGATGTCTTTGTGGAAAACGGATATAGTAGGCACCTAGGTCGGAAAGATTTCCTTAAAGCCTCTAAAAATGCGTTGATTAAGAAAGAGCCTAAGGAGCGCCATCTAGGTGTCCATCTACCCTATATCCAAGGGACCACAGACAAAATTACGCGGATCCTTAGAAAGTTTGATATTCCCTCCACCTTCAGACCCCTCAGAACCATCCGTAATTCCCTGCGGTCGGTGAAGGATCCGGTTAACCCCATGGACATGAAGGGTGTTTATCTGATTCCTTGCTCCTGTGGGACACCCTATATAGGGGAAACAGGGCGCTCCATCCAGCAGAGAATTTGCGAGCATGCAGCAGACCTGAGGCATGGAAGAACAAAATCCTCAGCCCTAGTAGAGCATGAGAACAAGACTAAGCATCACGTTTGCATCGAGGAGGCCAAAGTCATTGCCAAGGT
>APFE031167590.1:0-15995 GCA_000404065.3 Pinus taeda | reverse complement strand
GTCTTATCCATAAGATTATAAAAACAATATTGGGCCTCCATTTAAATATGGATCATAC
This sequence comes from Pinus taeda, assembly GCA_000404065.3. Taxonomy (NCBI): domain Eukaryota; kingdom Viridiplantae; phylum Streptophyta; class Pinopsida; order Pinales; family Pinaceae; genus Pinus; species Pinus taeda. The sequence goes on along the minus strand of APFE031167590.1, from coordinate 15,937 downwards.
CCTTTACGAGTGCTTAAATATGGAGGTGGGACAAAATCAATTTGGAATATCTCGTGTAGTGAAGCCCCATAGTTTGGTGTTAGGAAGGCTTCACGCCCGCTTTTCTTGTTTCAGAATGTCAACCCCTTTTCTACATTATTGTGCACGGTTATTACTGTGTTTGGAATTATGAGGCAACGAGCTAAAACAAATATGAACAACTTACGAGTTGTGATTATCAAATGTAATCATAATTCTATGAACATGGAAATCATGATAATATATTTTCATTTTTTCTTTTAGGGATTAGTTTTGTTTTATTGTTTCGATACCTCTTAAAAATTTATCATTTGTGTTTACATTTCAGTTATTTTTAATGGTTTTAATCATTATATATGAAACATTATCTCAATGTTTTCTTTAAATAGCCGGCTTTAGGTTTATAGTTAAAGTATATTTAGTTTTCTTATGATTTGCAATTAAAGTATTAAAAAATATTAAAATTTTTGTTTGTCATCTACTTTTATGAAGTAGGATATATATAACTATATATAGTATTATCATATTTCTTTTTTTTTGTTTCCAAAATCATCTTATTTTTATTAGTTTTTGTATTTTTTTTTCTTTGGAACTATTGCAACCCTAAAAATTGAATGACGCTAATAGACATCAATCTACAATAAATATCAAACACATAATCCGTGGTATATCAATCTCATAATGATAACATGGATGACAATATATCATGGAAACCATTTCTAGAAAAACCACAAAACTTATTTAAATAATGGTTGTTTGCAGGAAACCACCTATTATTACAACAACTTTTGTGCAACAACTTATAGGAAACATTAAACCTCTAAATTTAACAAATTTGTAGGAAACAACCTACACGAGAAGCCAATCTTATTTGTTTCTTTGTAGGGAACTAACCAACAATACACACCAATCCCCTGGTAATCCCTAGTCCACTCTACTTTTTTTTGAGAATCTGAATTTGGGTCTATCAATTTTGACCTTCAGACCCTCTGTAACAATGAACTCCGAACTCATAAACCCAAAAAACTTTATTTTCCAATAATTGAGTCAAATATGTGACATTAGTTCAAAAGTCCTTGCCCTAGTTGGGGGACAACCATTTTCCATTTTTGTGTAGATATACAATTAGTCTGGCCCCACCCTAGTTGAGGGTCGTGCTAGCCAACTCCTTTCTCAGCTCTAATTTGAAATACAACTGAACATGTATGCCTTAAGTGTGTCCTTATCAAGAATGCCTCTAACAAGCCTATGTCATTTGAGAATGGCTCTCACTAGAAGACCCAATCATTCTTTCATTGGTGGTCTCATATGAGCCCTAGAAATAAAATTAATTCGTTAGTCGAATGCATGGTTGTTGACTTGGTTCTTCCAAAAACACTATTCTCGTGGCCTACAAATATAGTGGCAAACACAAAACTATAGCCATAAAAAAGTAATCATAATCTAATTCCAAATAAATGACACAAGAATCTTATGTTTGAATCGAAATGAGAGTACATGACCCGACCTCTTATAGCTTGACTGACATCATATTGGGCCTTTCGCTTAGCCTAATATTTCATTGAATCACTGTCATGCTAACACATTACATTGAAATCATTAAAAAATAAACAATATAAACCCAAGGAGAGATGAGGAATCTTATCCTCTTCCCACGTTGGGCTTTCTAGATGCTTACAATTTAATTAAATTCTATAGAAAAACTAGAAAATCATGCTTATTTTCTATGGCTAAAATGTTTCTCCTCGAAGATTTTCAGAATAAAATTATATTTGGGCTTAAGTCAATGATCCTGCATCAAATTCCCTTGCTTAAAAATATTCATGATTTCCCAATCATGTGTTGCTGTTACTACATCTTCCTTTTTGAAACCTCAGACTTCTTTTCTACACGTATCATTGAGTGAGTTGCAACAATGCCTGCATAGACACCTCAATTACTCTCTCCTTTCCATGAATTTAAGAATGAGAGGTTTGCCTCAACTAGAAACTCTCGATATTCATAACATCTCTAGCCATTGAATATTTTCTCACCTACTTTGATAATTCTACCGACAACTGCAGTTGTGGAATTATTCTCTTGCAAAAGATATTATTTTCTTCCCGCACTCTGAAACCACTTGATGACAAGACGAATCTAGGTTTGTCAAATTTGACCTCTAATCATGCATGTTGTGAAATCGACTAACAAAAATATAGAAGATATAGATAAACTACCTAGAAATCAGCCTCCTCAAGGCAGAAACCTCCTTTACATTACAGAAATTGACAATTGTTCGATGATAAAATGACAAGTCCCCCTTTATATATATAGGAGTCTAAGCATTGCCAATACAATCAGAGGCTACATAACAATAATATTGTAGGGGAACAATAATAATAATCGTGGGCTTCTACGAGGTACAATAATAACAACATGGGGTCTATATGGGCACAATAATATAGTAAGGGGGTTGCACTAATAAAAATAAGGGTTTAGACTAGTAGTATATGGAATTAACATGCCCCTCTACTTGAAAAACTACTATCCTCAACACTTGAGTAGTTCTCAATGGTTCTGTAAAAAAATATCATCCTCCCATGTGGAATCTTGAGTGGGTACGTTCTTCCACTTGATGAGATACTTTGAAATTGATTGATTTCTTAGTTGTCCATTTCTTTTGTGTGTGACTGCTTTAGGTTCCAATATGATTTTTCCTTCTTAATGAAGTTCTGGAATTATTGTGTTAGTTGGGATATTTTGTAAATTTCAAATGATTTCCCACACTTCTTCATCATCCTTCCATCCATCATTTTCTTCATTTATCCAATCTAGATGGATAATAGAAATGCCACAGAAAAGTGCTTCCACATCCTCATCCTTTCATGAGAGTACATCTGCAACAACATTTTTCTCCCATTTTTTGTATATGATTTCAAAGTCATTACCCAACATCTTTGTCACCCATTTTTTTTTTGCTCTTCTGAAGATAATTCTAAAAGGTATTTAAGACTATCGAGATCCTTTCTTACCTTTAGGTGTCTTCGCATTAGGTAAGGTCTGATGTTTGGAGGAACACTTGATGGTATAAAATGAATAGCATGATCATGACCACGAATAGGTGGGAGGCCTTTGGGAGTCTCAAATACCATTAAGTTATTGTCCAAGACCTTTTGTATATCTTGAGAAATAGATGATTTCAATGTGGTAACCTAAAATGAACATAATTATGCAATTACACTTTGTTGTTCTCTCTTTATAAGCTTTATCATTCTATTAAATTTGATTATCTTTCCCATTTTACATGTGATACTCCTTAATTCAACTTTTTTACCTTACAAAAACAATTTCATGAAAAGTTCTTGAAAAGTAAAAGCTATTGTACCCAAGGATTGTAGCCATTGGGGTTGTAGTACAACATGAGCACCACCCATTGGAATGGAAAGAATTGGACTATTCAATACATTTTCTCCCATTGATAGCTTGATATTATGGCACTCTATAGAGCAATTTATGGTTTCTCCACTTATGACCATCACTTGAAAGTTTGGTGCTGGATATAGGAAGAAATTCAATTCCTTGGCTATCTTACAATGAATACAATTTTGGGTATGGCTCGAATCAATCAACACTATTACCTTTTTCTTCTTGATATGTCCTTCTATTTTGATAGTTCGAGGAGTGGTAATTCCTGCCAATGCATTAGAGGATATGGTCAGAATCATTTCTTCTTTCTCTAGTGTTTGTTCCTAGTGTATATCCTCTTATGTTGACATTTCGTGTTACTTTTCTTCCTCATATTCACAATCTATTTAAAATAATTTCTACTCAGCACACTTATGACCTTTAGTGTATTTTCAATCACAATTGTAACAAAGCCCTTTTGCTCTTTTTCTTCTAATTGTTGTGCTAACAACCTTGTAGGTTGTGGAAGGCTAGGGGCAACAACACTTCCATCTTTATAATTATGAGAGGTAGGCTTCCTTGTTGCCATAATTTTGCTTTCCATTTTTCTTGGCAACCTAAATGCCTTCTCCAATGAATGAGATTCTGAAACTTGACAAACCTAATGTTGAATGTCATCCTTTAAACTCCTTATGAATACATCAATTCTCTATTTCTCTACAATATCATTTACCCTTATATTCAATTCTTGGAATTCTTCAATGTGCTCTACCATTGAACCATTTTGTCTGAGATTTATCAATTGGCTAAATCAGGTGTTTCTCTTTGTATCCTCTTTGTAATTCTCTAAAAACATATTTATTTACATTTCACATATTGATAACCTATTAAATTATATAATAAAATATCAAGATATGCATTAACATATTAATCTAAACATTAAGATATGTCAATTATATTTCATATGGTCATTAATTGTTAACATGGGCATCAACATAGTCAACAACAACAATATTATTAGGTGGAAAGTAGAGATTTAATGTTTATGGAATATGCCCAAATATTTATAATAGCGTTCATAGATCGAGGGTCAAGATTTATGTCTAAGTTAGTTATGCTTGTTTAGTTAATTTATCTCTCTTTAATTATTTAAAGAAAATGTCATATGAACACATGTTATATTTGGAATATTGTATTAAGAAGTTATGGTACTGGGGCATGGTTAAAAATATGTATATGTTTTTTTAATAATTTATATATTTTAACGATTAGTTAATTTTAATGTTTTTTTTTAAATCCACGCAACATTACAGGTAAGATGCACTAATTTTTTTTATGCTTATCATGTATTGATTATTATTAGCATTTAATAAAAATTTAATTAATATGGATGTGCTAGTAATTATTGATAATTATATTAAAAGATTTGAAGCCTTAATTATCTTTATGGAATTTGATAGTCTTTGTGTCTACCTTCCAAGTTGACTTAATATGATTGTGACCTCCTTTTGAAGAATTAGATAAAAGTACCATCTTCTATTTTTTGTTTTTATTTTTATTTTTATTTTCCAAGACTTTGTACATTCTCCTTGTATGTTTAATTTGAAAGTCCTTATTGAGTTGCTTCTATAATAATAAGCTTTAATTTTCTTTTAACTTTCTTTTTCCCTAGGTGTTAACTTCTCTTTCTTCAAATCCTTTTCCATATTTTTTAGCATATCTTCACAACTTGATCTATAGTGTCTCTTAAAATAGAATTTGTTAAAATGTAGTGGCTTATCAATAATAATTCAAAGTATTGTTAACTCTACCTTATAGATATTTAATTGCATGACAGCAAAGGCTTGTTAACTCTATCTTATACATATTCATTTGCATGGTAGCGTTATATATACATGTTTACTATGAACCTATTTACATTGTTTTACATTGTCACATAGTTGTCTTATTAAGTTATGTGAGACTAAGGAAGACTTGATTCATATTTCATTATATTAAATAATGCCTATACCATTATGTTCCCTTGTTATATGCACCCTGCCCTTTTTTTAACGTCGAATTTACGCTAGCTATGTAACTTGGGACTGAAATAGGTTAGATATGGATTGGGGTTACTTTGTTACCATGAAATGAGTGTGTCCTTCAACACATGGAACTTATTTGCTAAAAACATTGTGCTCAAATCCCCTCCATGTGAACTGCACATGAACTATTATACTCACCTCATAAGATGGTGGAAGACAATTCTCACACATCAACTATGGTAATTTCCCTTTGATTTGCATCCATTCAAATTTTGTTTCGTTCACAACTTTTAATTCTTCCTATATCTAATGTGTGAGATATTTTTTTTTATGAGGAAAGTGGCAATGGCCTTTAGTTCTGTCACTTTAACAATTGGGTATAGTTTGAGTTGTGTCCCATCCTCGTCATATGAGTCATTGGTAAGTTTCTTCATGGCTACTTCAGTGAGAATTGAGAGTGGGTGGATCTCTAAATGGTGTTGCAATGGTGTTTCTTCCCCCTTCCAATTTCATCTTGTTTCCCTCATGCAAAAATACCTTGAAGAGTTTACCACTATTATGGAATTTAGTGGATCATAAGCTCATAGACGTGTGTCCTTTGGGTGCGTCTAGAAGTACCACTCTGCAAAAAATTTCAATTATTTTAAAAATTAAGTTATGGTTCATACTATGCATCCATTGTTTTCTTTTAAGATTATTTCACTAGCCATAGAGCTTGTATTCCCTTTGGGAAATATTGTCTTCTCGGGAACCCTCACCTCTGCAAAAGTAATTGGCATGAGAAAGGTTCAGAACATGATCCTCAAATACCTGAGGGAATTTTTTACTCCTCGCTCAGGTAATACCCACGGTTACAAAGATTTTGGATTTGTGGTTCTCGTGCATCGTCGTGGTAAAGAACTTACAATTCTATGTTTTTCTTATATTTGTATTGCTTGGCTTTTATTCACATTTCTGACGTTGCGAAATGATGCGAATGCATAGGATATATATGTGAATTTACAAAGAAATTATGGTGAGAGGGTGTATATAGGGTATTTCCCTTTCTGTCCACTGCAATGTAGTCATACATAGGTAAAGGAAAATCGTTTCCTTAAGTTTTTTTTTCTTATTATTATTATTATGATTTCCTATTCTGTGTGGTGTAAAAATATCTCTAAAAGTTGATGCCATCCATATTTAATTTACATCTTGATCCTTCCGTCTTACCATAGTCCAATATATGTTATTTCTATGGTGCCTCTACCAACTAAACATTTTGCCTCAGTGGTCCTAGTTAATTAAAATTCTCTTTGAACTCAAGCCTTTACATTGGTTTTCGTTTCTTTCCTGTGATTGATATGGGTTACTATTCTTCCATGTAATGTACCTATTGATTGAAAGTGAGTTATCAAGATATGGTTATGACACATTCTTAGCTTGTGAATCCTTCATCATCATAAATTTATCCTATGCGCCTGTATTTTTGTTTAGAGGTTTGTTCAGGGAATCTTTCATAATTATGGAGGAATATGTTGTGTGTTCTAGTCTCCATTTTTTCAATATATTAATTTCTCGTAGAGTCCATGTGTAATATCAGTTATATATATTTTTTTGAATAGTAATAATATGCATGTTGTATTTAAAAATACTTTGACTATGAATCGATAGAAACGTTCCTTTTAATTAATATCTACAGTGTCATAGGGATAGAAGCATACTCACTATAGTCTTGTATGAACCTTTGTATTTATTCCAAATATTGAATTTTATTCTCCAGTTTATTTAAATAGTATTATTATCTCTTAATTTAATTCAATGTGGGTTTATGGGTAATGATTCATTAGTATTTTCATTTCATACTTTTTTTCTATGATTTGACTTTATGATATTTGCCTCAATTGATAGGAAAACTAGAGGAATTACTTCCTTAAATATTTTCAACTCATATAAGTTTAGATAAAAATCCCTTTCTATGCATGTGAACACAAGAAGCAATTTGTGTTCTATTTGTGTATGTTTAGTTTAACAGTTTACTAGTTTCCATTGGTAGTCAATGCATATATGATTTTCATTGTAAAGAGCCACTATACCATGATAGTATTAAAATTTTACTAGCAATATGCTTAATCAAATAACTGATAAATAACAAATCCTTATTTGACTAGCTGTCAATAGTGTCCAATGTTTTTCACTGTAATTACTTTTCACGTATTCTACTCCTCTTCGATTTACAATTAGATATCTTTGTTATTGAAAATTTCCAAATGACTAGTAACACCATTCTTTCTCAAAATTTGGTGGCATTAGTTTAAGTTTTTACTTCACATTTAATCTTTCCATATTCGTTAACTAATACCTATCATACTCATTTTTTTCCGATCTTGACTTGTGCAACCATTTTCTTGCGAAATATATATTATATCAAAGAAGAGAGTTAGCTCCTGCATATGTAGATCTCGAATGTTATACTCAATAATTTCACTTTGATTTTCCCAAAATTATTGTACCAAATCTATCCCTTATAACTTCTTTCATTTTTCTAGAAATTTGTTTTTGACGAAATTTAATAATAGCTATCTACAGGGGAATGTAATGTTCTATGAATAAAATTTGGAACATTACCATATATACGACCCTATGAAACCATGGAATATATCCTCTTTTGATCTCTTGTACATGTTTCTTTAAAATACGATATATTCTCACTAATTTTCCAATATCTATATGCATCTATTCTTAAATATTATTGTTTAATGCAAAATTATTAAGCATCAAAATTATGTGCAGTATTCATATACATCACACTAATTTCAGCACTCAAAGATATCAAAACCAAACACATAATTCCCATTTACCAAACTAATTTTAGAACTATTCTCAGAAGTAATTATACACAATTTTTATAACAAAAATCATTGTAGCAAATCGTACTTGGTGAGCACAGTCACTGCCCAACCATGAACTGTACCTCCAGCTCCCCTCAAGCTGAGAGAACTTTCCAAAGAGATGAACAACCTATGTTTATTTCTTTATTAGCTATTTCATACATTTCTTCCATGTTACATGTTTACATTAGCAACGTCCCTCATTTGTGGTCCTCCACAATCACTTTCCTAGGCTTTTCTTTTAAAGCCTTCTTTTATCTGCTGTGATGCTTTATGCTTTTTCAGGCTTACCATCTTTCCCTAGATAATCACTATATAAGATATTTAATTTATTTTCTCTCATATCCATCAAATATTATCTAGAAATTTATATAGAATATTTCTCATGGAAAAATTATTTCATGCAAGGATGTTAATTCAAAGTGTCTCATTCCCAAGTATTTCCAATCCTATTATTTATTAATCAATAAAATTTATCTATTTACATGATATCTCAATGTAATCTATGGATTTTCCACCATTCACATTATATACTCAGTTTAAAATAACAACAATCAACCTAAAAGTACGGAGGGGTATTACATTCTTCTACCCTTTTATTCTACACTTTCCCTCACGTTTATTGTACCAACTACATCCCTCTAGAACAAAGCTGGATAATTTTTTAGAATTTCTTCTACTGACTCCCATGTGGACTGTTTGGGAGTAAATTTCTTCCATTAATGTTTATCTCGAATGACGACTCGATTTTAGAGCCAAATCTCTTACTTGTCAAGGATCCTGAGAGGTTCCTCTAGAAAGTCTTCTATGGGTTCCACTTGTAGCAATTTCTAGTCAATAATGTGAGAACCATCATGTACATATTTCTTAAGTAACGACACATGAAAAAATTATCAACTTTAATGTGACTAGGTAGTGTTAATTGATAAGTTGCATGTCCTATTGCTTCCAAAAATCTCAAATGACCCAGAAAACCTTGGTGGCAATTATCGACAAGTTCCCATTCTTAATGTAATTTTCCTGGGGTTCACTCTCAAATATACATTATCTCTGATTTTGAACTCTTCGTGTGTTCTCATTTTTTCTGCATAACTTCCTGGTAGGTCCTAACATGTTTTAATATTCTCTTCAATTATTCATATTGTTTGCCCCATTTTGTGCAAGGAATCTAACCTGAGAATGAATTTATCATCTGGTTGACTCGAACTAGGTGGTGCATGGAACTGTATGCCATATAATGCTTCAAAAGAGATCATTTATATAGATTTTTTATCGCTTTTGTTGTAGGAATAATCAACTAAATTAATAAAATCCTCTTATTTTGTAGGTTTATCCATGAGATAGATTGTGACCATGTCTTCCAAAATCTGGTTGGTTCTCTCACTTTATCAATCCTTTTGAGGATGGTATGTAGTGCAAAAATTTAATTTAGTCCCCATGACCCCAAATAATGGCTTCCAATAATTTGAGGTGAATTTGGCATCCTTGTCTCATACTATCATCTTGGGTACTCCATGTAACTAAAAAATATCTTCCAACTATTTATGCTCCTACTATTATTGGATTCACATAGTTGAGAACTAGGGAATTCAAAGAGCAGGGACTTAGCGACCCACATGAATAACGAAGCTAGAATGGAGAAACGGTGATGGGTAAATATCATATTTATTAATGGCATGTGTGGAAGGACGTGTTTTTCCTGTCAAGAATATATGAGCAATTTGTGCCATGCCAAAAGTGGGATGCCTTACTTAAGGTATCCACCACCACCATGATTAAGTCATGCTGTCTCTTTTTCCTTCGTATCCCTAGGATAATATCTAGATAAATTATTTCCAAATTCCATTTAGGGATATGTAGTGGATTCATCAGCCCAATAGGGTGTTGATTCACAATCTTTACATGCTCACTCTAAACATCTTGAGAAATATTCGACCACCTATTTCTTCATTCCAGAACAAAATAATTTTTTCCTTAATGTTGTGACCCTCTTTTAGTATCCTCGGAGTCCTCAATAAGTTTTCTTATTAAATTCAGCAAGTATTGGTTGTTTCAAAGTATGTACATTGGGAACATACAATCGTATTCTCTAAATCAACAATCTTGTAGAATTCTCTGCATAACCATGACTATTAATCTGTGATAATTTTGCTAAATTTCGAGGTATTTTTGGTCATTGTTTACGAAATTCCTAATGTTCTCTGACAAATATTTATTAGTATTACTAACAACCACTTCCATTAGATTATGAGCATGTCTTCTCAAAGTGTGTCCTATCTTGTTTTCTTTCCCTTTTATGTGTTTTATGTCGAAATCAGGTTCATTAAGGAATGCCATCCAACTAGATTGTTTAGCAATGATATTTGGTTGGCTAAAGATATGTTTTAGTCTTATATAATTAGCTAACTAAATGAATTCCTTCCCTAGGAAATAATTCCTACACATCTTTTAGGAATGTATGAAAACAACTAACTCTAAATAATACACAACATAGTTTATTTTATGTATTTTCAACTTCCTATACTCATAACCTATAACACAATTGTCCTATAGTAAAACTCCCCCCCATCCTTCAATTAAAGCATCAATGAAAACTTTAAATTATTTATTTGGATCTACAAGTTTTTAGATACAAGCGATTGTAAGTAAATGTTTCAACTCGCCAAAATTATTCTCACATTTTTTAGGCCATTCAAATTTTATTCCTTTTTTTGAAATGATGTGATATGATATGTTATTCTGAAAATTCCCTCTATAAAGCTACAGTAATATCCCATGACTCCTATAAATGATCGAATTACAGACACATCCTTTTGCATGAGCTAGTTAACCATGGAGTTAACCTTTGCACAATCAATTATTAGTCCTTCCCTTGAAATTATGTGGCCCAGGTATTTTATTTTGGTTTTGTAGAACTCACATTTTCTAAATTTGCCATATAACTCATGTTCCCTTAAAGTTTGCAGTACCAATTTTAAGTGTTCCTTATGTTCTTCTTCAGTTTTGGAATATACCAAGAGATCATCGATAAATACCGACACAAATTTATCCAAGTATTTGTTGAATATAAGATTCATCTAGCACATAAACATTGTTGGGGCATTATTAAGACCAAATGGTAACACTACAAATTCATAGTGTCCATATCTAGTCCTAAACATTGTCTGATGAATATATTCACTTCTCATTCTTAGTTAATGACATTGAGTTCTTAAGTCAATTTTGGAAAAAATAGGTGCGACCCTTCCCTGATCTAATATGTCATCAATATGGGGAAATGGGTATTTTGTTTAATGGTCAGCTTGTTTAGTTGTCGATAACCAATGCATATTCTAAATGTGCCATCCTTCCCTTTGAAAACTAATACAGATGACCCCCATTATGACACATATGACCTAATATAGTGCTTTTCAATCCTAATTTCCCCTCCTAACACTAATTCAGTCCTTTCATCCCTATTTGCATTCATTCATATTTTTTATCATTCATGGCTTTCGGTTATGCTTGTACCTGATGTTTGAGAATTTTTTGTTTTAGTATCACGCATGTGGTGATGACCTCTATTTATGTTACATTGAGAGGTGGGTAGAGTTCAAGTCATGTCCCATGCTCATCATATGACTTACTGGTATGCATGGTTCCTTCATTGGGAACTACGAGTGGATGGATCTCTAAATGGTGTTGGAATGGTGTTTTTTCTCCCTTCTCATTTTGTCTGGTTACGTTGGTGCACAAATCCCTTGAAGAGTTTACCATTGTTATGTATTTTTCCAGAGCAGAAGTTTGTAGGCAGGCATCCTTTGGCTTCCTTTCGAAGTACCACTCTGCAGAGGGTCCACCGACTCATTTCACACACAAATTATATGTTCTCAAGTAATTTCCTCTCGATTCTATGTACCTCTTGCTTAAAATGTTGGTATTTCGAATTACATTTTCCTTCTAAAATTTTGAATTAAGTTATGGTTGACTTTATGCATCTATTTTTCTCTTTTCTCATTATTTCACTAGAAACAGAGCTTTTATTCCCTTTGGGAAATACTTCCTTTTGCAGAAATCTGGCCTCTACAAAAGTACTTGGTGGATAAAGCATTCGAAAGAAGATCCTAAAACACTAAAGGGAAATTTGAGTCCTTGCTTAGGTAAATACCTAGTGTTAAGATTTTTGATTTGTTGTTCTAGTGGATCACTGTGGTAAAGAGTTTACAATTTTAGGTTTTTCTTGTTGGTGGCTTTTTTTCATTCCTTGGTTTTTGTTCTCATTTTTCGCATTTCCAACTGATGTTAACCCACAATATTTATTTGTGAATTTACAAGGACATCATGGTGAGAAGGCGTATATAGGATTTTTTCCTCTTGATCCAAAGGAATGGAATCATATATAAGTACAGATAATTATTGTCCTTAAGCTCTTATTCCTTTTTTGTTTTGATTTCCTATTCTGCATGGTGTAAAAATGCTCCTGAAAGATGATGCCATCCATATTAATTTTCCAGGTGCATCCTTCCATCCTACCACAGTCCAGCTAAATTTGTCTCATCATGGCTCGAGGTTACTTACAATTCTCTCTGAACTCAAGCCCTTACAATGGTTTTTGTTTCTAGCTCGTGATTGATATGGGTTATTGTTATTACTTGTAATGTGCCTATTCATTAAAAGTGAGCTAGAGAGATAAGGTTATTACACATTCTTAGCTTGTGACTCCTTTATCAATATAAATTTGTCCCATGTCCCTATGTTTTTCATTCTAGGTTTATTGAAGGCTTGCTTCATAGTTATGGAGGAAAACCTTATACATTGTACTCTCCAACTTAGTTTTTGATATATCAATCAGTCATAGAGTCCCTATTTAATATGTGCATTTTTTTTCTTTTTAAATAATTATAATATTCATGTTGTATTTACAAATCTCAAACTATGAGTCACTATAGGCAACCCTTTTAATTAATCTCTGCAATGTCATAGGGATAGAAGCATACTTGCTCCAACGTTGTATGAACATTTGTATTTTTTCCATATTTTGAATATTGTTCTCTCATTTAATTAAATAGTGTTGTTACCTCTTAATTTAATTCAATATGATTCAATGGGTATTGTTTCACTACTCTTTTCATTGCATGTTCATTTCTATGATTTGAGTTTGCAATATATGCCTCAATTGATAAGAAAACCAAAGGAATTACTTCCTTAACTATTTTCAACCCGTATAGGTTTAGATAAAAAGCCATTTCTATGCATGTCAACACAAGTATCTATCGCTGTTCTATTTCTATAGGTTTAGCTTAACAATTTACTAATTTCATGTGGTAGTCAATGCATATACAATTTTCACTTTCATGAGCATATCTACGAGGGTAGTATTAAAATTTTACAACAAAAAACTCATAAATAGAAAATCCCAATTTCACTAGATATCAATAATGTCCATTGTTTTTTGTTGTAATTTATTTTCATGTCTTCAATTGAAGAATATTTGATTTACAATCAAATATGTTTATTATTGAAAATTTCCAAATGACAAGTAACACCGTACACGATGGCACTAGTTTAAGTAATTACTTCTTATTTGATCTATGTTGACTCGTGCATGTAGTAAATTATTTTTTTATGAAATATATATTAAACCAAAGGAAAGAGTTAGTTTGTGTAGATGCAAATCTTGAATGTTATACCAAGTAATTCCACTTCGATTTTCCCATAATTATTGTACCAAATCTATCCCTTATAACTTCTTGAGTTTTTCCCGCGAATTGTTGTTGAAAAATTATTATAATAATAGCTATCTAAAATGGAATGTTCTACAAATAACCTCAATAACCTTACTATACATACAACCCTACAAAACGTTGGAATAAATGCTCTTTTCGTTTCCTATAGAATTTTCTTTAGAATACGATATGATATCACTAATTTTTCAATCACTATATGCATATATTCTTAGATATTATTGTTTAATGTAAAATTATTAAGCATAAGAATTATGTACAAAACTCATATACATAACGCTAACTTCAACATTAAAAGATATTGAAACTAAAAGCAAAATTCCTATTTACCATACTAATTTTAGAACTATTCTAACAAATAATTATGCACATATTTTCTAACGAGAATCATTGTAGTAAATCATACTTGGTGAGCACATTCGCCACCCAACCATGAACTACACTTCAAATTCCCCTCGAGATGAGAGAAATTTTCGACAAGATAACAAAATTCTGTTGATTTCTCTTCTAGGTATTTCATACCTTTCTTCCATGTTAGATTTTTCCATTAGCGGCATCCTGATTTTATGGTCTTCCACAACTACTTGTAAGGATATTCCTTAAAACCCCACTTCTATATCCCATGGTGCTTTATTCTTGTCCAAGCTTTGAGTCTTTCCCGAACTAAGCAGTTTATTGGATTTTCCTCCTATTCATTAAATCTTATCTAGAAATTTATCTAGAATCTTTCTCATAGAAGAATTATTTCACGCAAGGATGTCAATTTTGAATGTCCCATTCCCAAGTATTTCCAATAATGTTATTTAAATTGATAAATTTATATATTTACATAAAATCTCAATTTACTTCACAATAGAAAGTAATTTTAAAATAACAACAATCATTAAAGTACTAAGGGGTATTACAATTTTATGTTTTCTTTCTCCCAAGTGCTACCTCCTTGTTCAAATCATTTTTAATATTCATAAATAACATAATCTATTTAAGGTTGGATAGAACAAAAAAAAAATCTCCCTATTTCGTGTTGAAACCTATGATGAAGTAGAATATCTAAATAACTTTCTCTTTAAACTTTGGGTACTTTAACAAGTATTATAGATGCATATATGAATAATTTTCTCTTGAAACTTTGGTTTTTTAAGAAACATTATATATCCATCTTACCCAAAGATACTTGAAGTGCTACAACAATATGGATTTGAATATAAATTTGAGTTTTTAATTACTTTATATAATACATAGACTTCTTATTATTATTATTTCAAATGATATATAATATGTAAATTGTTGACATTGTAATAATTTAATTAGCATGGGAATTGAAATATTTTATTGCAATTTATATATATAGATAAATATGTTTATATTTTTTTCTAAATTTGATATTAATATTAAATGAACATTTGATAAAGTTATTATTGTCTCCATCCATAGGATTATAAAAACAATATTGGGCGTGCATTTAAATATGCTTCATATGCTTTTTGAGTGCTTAAATATGGAGGTGGGACAAAATCAATTTGGAATGTCTCTCTCCATGCCTACTAGATGTCGTGTAAAGGCCCATAGTTTGGTGTTAGGAAGGCTTCACACCAGGTTTTCTTGTTTCAGAATTTCAACCCTTTTTCTACAATATTGTCCATGATTATTACCGTGTTCAGAATTATGAGGCAATGAGCTAAAACAAATATGAACAACTTACGAGTTGTGATTCATCAAATGTAATCATAATTCTATGAACATGGAAATCATGATAGTATATTTTCATTTTTCTTTATGGATTAGTTTTGTTTTATTGTTTCAATACCTCTTAAGAATTTATCGTTTATGTTTACATTTCAAATTATTAGTTATTTTTAAATATTTTAATGATTATATATATAGGACATTATGTCAGTGTTTTTTTTAAATTGCATACTTT